>JAQIWG010003409.1:0-17954 GCA_034695025.1 Chamaedrilus cognettii
AGTATTTGCGCTTTTATACAATCTACTAGCACAGGTTGGACATATCCCACGACGAGACTCCCCCACAACTCCCGATTATTTCCCATCTTATGAGTAGAGAAATGCAAGAAATCGAGCAGAAAGATGCAAAGAATCGCGAGTTGTGGGGGAGTCTCGTCGCTAGATGCGTCCAGCCTGTGCTAGCACGGAAGTGCACGTTAAACGTAAATGATGATGATGATGACGATGATGATTACATTACTAAAGCTTTTGACAAAGTAAACCACATTACCCTGCGTCACAGGCGACATGCTGCGAGCGGTCATCAGTTCTGGGTCAGAGCTCGGCAAGAGGGTCAAGAAGGTGATGGACGACGGTCAGTTGGTCAGCGATGACCTTGTGGTGGAGCTCGTCGACGAACATCTGAGCAGGCCCGAGTGCGCCAAGGGGTTTCTGCTCGATGGATTTCCTCGAACAGTCGTCCAGGCTCAGAAGGTTTTGTTAAGTGTTACCATTATACTTTAATATTTAATATTTAGATCTTTATATGAAGATTCATAAGTTGAATTCTTGAAAGGCTACCGGCAACAATTGTTATCTTAATGCCAACATTGGACAATTCATTGACAATTATGTCCCAATTTCTGTAATTTTATGACAACAGATATTTCTCTATTTGATTTTTTAGATAATTAAGTTGCTTTCGCGTTCTAACAGTGCTGTGACTGAAAATGTAAAATGTCACAGTTAAAATTTATGCCATGGACCTCACTTAAGCCTTTGGCAAAATAAATCGCATAAAGCTCATTACGAATATGATGAACACAAACATACCACGTTGTTTTAGTTTGTTGCTATTTCAATTATTTAACAGGAAATTAAGAAGTTAAATTGTTAAAATGTAACAGCAAACCATTGAGAAGCTTTTGCTATAACACTTGAGAATTCATTCATCTCTAACTATGCTAAGCTTTTGCTAGTTTGGAGCAGCATTTAATTTCAATTGAGGCTTAAGAAATGACTCAGTCCTTTGATCGTTTTATATACAGTTTACATAATAGTAGGCATATAGTAATTCAACATTCTAAATTCAACAATAAATATCCGCTCTCTAAATATTAATGAAGCTTTTGACAAAATAGATCACACTGAGCTCTTCGCGAAAATGGCTTACAAAAGCGTGCGACTGTTAGATAGTCGTCTATTCAAACCGGTGATACGCAACAATCTATAGCTATAGATTGTTGCGTATCACCGGCATGAATAGTCGACTATCTGCCTGAATCTGGGGCAGTGGCGTAGCGAGGATATTTTGCGCACAGGACAAAACACCCAAATTTTGGCCCCCCCCCCACTCCCCCGGGCCGGGGGGGGAGCGCAAATTTGGGTATGTAAATTTTGGGCATGCAGTGGAAGCAGGCATTTCAACCCTCCAAGGTCAAAGTGCAAATTTCTCATTCCAGCTGTAGTCGGCTGGTTGGAAAAAATTGAAACAAAACATTACTTCAAACATCAATAGTACATAAATTACCTAGCACAATAACATAACAGAAACTAAAATAATCCTTATAGACTGGTATCTGGATAGCAACATTGTTGTGCACTGCGTTACTTAAAATAAGTGTACTTTTCAAGTTTAAACAATGACGAATTCAATATATAATCTAACTAATCCAGTGTTAATATAATACTTTGGGCGCCCCTTTGTCGCCCCCTAGCCACCGGCACCCGGGGCGGCTGCCCCCCCTGCCCCCCCTTTGCTACGCCACTGATCTGGGGGAACAGCTTTTTTTCTGAACTTCAAAACTTATGTGCAAGAGTGAGATGGGGTTACTGGGATCGTCACTGGTATGTGGTATGTAGGCCTACCGTTGTTTCTGTGACAATAATTTAGATGCCTCAAGTTTACTTGCAAAGTGCAAAGTAGGGTTTTCTACAAAATGGCAACACTTTTTAAAATCACGACGTCACAATCTTTGGCAGAAAAAGGTTTAAGGGCAATGATGAATATCAGGGTTACGATGCCGTTGTTTGTTTCACAGTTGGATGCCTTGTTGGCGAAGCGCAAAAGAAAACTCGACGCCGTGTTGGAGTTTCGCGTCGCTGACGAGCTATTGGTGCGACGCATCACGGGGAGACTGACCCACGTGGCCAGCGGTCGGTCCTACCATAAAGAGTTCAACCCGCCCAAGGTCCCGATGAAGGATGACGTAAGCTGGGATTTCTTTGTACCCTCCCCCCTCCCAGCAACCCCATCCCAAGTTTTTGAGGAGTATCCTCCCAGAATCACAGCTGGAACACCCCCTCCCCTAGAGGCAGTGATTTTCCTAGAACCCCCCCAGTCGGGGGGAAAACCCTCCCAAGCACGAGTGGACACCCCTCCCAAACCTCAGACCCGATTGGGGGGGTGTGTTTTTGACTGCCTTAAACGATGTTGGTTATTGCCTCTGACTATCTCAAACTTTCTGACGCAGTAATGATTCTGTTGAAAACAATAAACAACAAAAAGAAAATTATGGGGGGCCTAGTGGGGGAGGGGACGATTAGGGGCCCACTCGGTTAGAAGTAGGTTGCGAAAGTTTGTGCAAAATTGTCGTAAAATCCCCCTGATCGTGAGTTCTACAGATTTTTTTTTAGAGGAGGACTGAAATTTTTGTTTCGTTTTAAGCACGCCCTCTTTCGAACACCCCCCCAGCATTTTGAAACAACCCCCAACCACAAAATCCTGCAAGAAAGTCTGCCTGGGGGGGGGAGTTACGAGTTACGGAGTGTGTAGGGTGCCCTTACATTAGCACTCTTATGTCTCAAGTTCTAAGTTAATCAACTTACTTTGGCTGAGTTAATTGCTATCGTTTCAATGATTTCATAGACTTTCACACATTCTGTGCAAAAACTCCTGCCAGTTCCCCGCTCCATGTCGTGAGTTGTTCATGGCAGGAAAAAAGTTTCCGTCACTACTTACTGTCTTAGGCCTACTTACTGTTAGGGTTAGGTATAGACGCAAGCCTTCTCGGGATATTATAATTTTTTTCTTAACTTCGTTACTTCTTATATGAATTGCGTTTTATGAAGCTTTTATTCACCTTTTGGCAGTTCAACATACAGATATATATAAAGAAAAGAAGAACTAAACAAGAAACATTCAGACATGATTTCCACAACCTTAGCATCAGATCAAACATCCATAGACTACATGTATAGAAGTACAATGTATTTATGCCTGCTATATATTTAAAGGTTGTAATATACTTAGCTAGCAACAAAAATTGTGCAAAACAATTATTTTACTCAGGTACTTCATACCAATACCGTTGTCTCAAAACTATTTCACATTTTGTTTTTCCAAATAATGAATTGTTCTTTCCGATTTAGATTATACTTGCTTATCAAGTTGGTAAGTTCTTGATCACTACTACTCCTGTAGAGTTCAAGCAATGCGTCATTCTTCAGTATATTAAGACCGCTAAGAAATTTTAAACGTTTCAGATGAATCTGATTATAAAAAGGCAATTTTGTACTTGTATTTGTCTTAAAGTAATATTTGGAATAAAAAAGCTGGACGTGCATGCAAGTATGCGGTAGACGTTGCTACAACAAAAGATATTTGGCAGGTGACGGGAGAGCTGCTGACCCATCGTTCAGACGACAACGTCGATGCGCTCAAGAAGCGCCTGGAGGCGTACCACAAGCAGACGAGTCCCCTCATCGAGTACTACGGCAAGCGCGGATTTCACACTCACGTGGACGCGGCGCAGTCGCCTGACAAGGTCTTTGAGCAGATCTGCGCAGCCTTCCACGCAAGAAAAAGCAAGAACAAGGTGCTGCTGATTTGTTTGTTCATTTCTTGTTACCTGACCTTACACGAGGGTCATTTATTGCTTTCTGTTTGTAGCCCCTTACGGAGAGAAAGTGATGCCCCGTTGCACCAGCTGATGGTGGTTTCAACGTAGCCTATTAGGACTATTAGTAGGAACACTTGTGGCTGACCGCTTTATACCACTTTGCCAAGGGTGCACGGAGTGACTCGAAATCTTTGCCGCGGCTGTGATTCGAACCGACGCGCTGTCGCACTCGTAATCCGAGACCAGCGACTCAAGCTGGCTACCTCAGACAGAGAATAACCGTTACCGTTCACTTAGCCGCTCTTGCCGTGCCCTAACCGTAGCCGTTCACAAGTTCATTTCACGCCGCTTCAACCGTAATCATAGCCGTGCCGTTCAGGCCGTTGCCGTGGACGTGACGAACGTGCCGTACGCCGCAGCCGTAGAAAATCAAACTTTTGATTTCTGTTAAGTACGCCGTACGGCGGTTTATGGAAACGGCCGCGGTTACGGCGAAAACGTCTGCCATACCTCAGGCCAAGTAGCCGTTGCCGTTGCCGTTGCCGTTGAGATACAACGGCACGGCTACGGCAACGGCTATGGACAACACTATACCTCAGTCAGCGGTGAAACAGTCAACGGGAACGGTTAAGTACAACGGTAACGGTTATTCTCTGTCTGAGGAATCAACCCTTAGACCGCTCGGCCACCATTCGTCACGAGGGCCCTTTTATAGCGCCAGACGATGACACAGAGCTGTCTTGTGTCGCTGAAATCAGCTGCACTTAAAGATCAATTCAGATAAGTTCCTGAAGCTAGCCATGCGTCGATGAACTGCTTCAACAACTCATTTGCCAACTCCTGAGGTCAGAGCGGATCCAGGTTTCATTGGTGGGGGGTAGGGGTGAAGATCTATAGCTTTACACATGTCTACTGTAGATCTTCCCTCCGAGACGAACTCACGAGCGGGGGGGGGGGGGAGGGGGGGGGGGTGCTGACGGAACTTTTTTGTGCCACATCAAGTCCATCGTTACAACTAGGCCTGTCCAAAATTTAAAACGATATTACATGACCATCCAACTCTTCTTACATATTGTTTTCGCAAGATTTCATGCGTCACACTCAATTTTTTTACACCGCCTATTATTACATCTGCCACTGTTTTATGGCGAAGCGTTGTGGCCGAGTTGTCGAAGTCGCGGACTTCGGATTGCGAGTGTGGTAGAGTCGGTTCGAACCCCGATCGCGCAAAAGATTTCGAGTCACTTCGTGCACCCTTGCCAAAGGTGCTTAATTTCGTCAGCCCTTGAAATTATCATCCAATCGGGTGCAGTGCAGTTGAGAAGTTGAAATTTATCAACAAATGTTTTACCACTAGGTCTAAATATACTTTTTATGCTGGTGGGGGGGAATGCATCTCCCATCGCCCCCCCTGGATCCGTCCTTGCCCAGAGGGATATGGAGGGCTGAGATTGGCGTTTGACGTGCCTGCGCATTTTGCATTTTGTGCCGTGCCTTTCAGTACACGTTGCCACTCCCCTTCTCCCCGCCACGAAGCACAATGGGGCTTGACTCCGGATTTTAAAAATTCATTGGAGCCCATTAGGACTCCGATTGGGGCTCACTTGAAGATCAGCAACTAGCACAAGCTTCAAGCAGTAGGTGCTTGAAGGTTACCCCCTTTTCTATTATATAGGCTGCCTTCGCGGGCTACTCGCAAGCCCTTCGCCGGCCGGATCTGGCCCTCGGGCCACCTATTGAATTGCACTGCAGTAGACTTTCAGAGCGCGCGTGTGTGTGTTTTGGAATCTAGTTGAAATTGATCTGATGGTGCAGCGCATCTTGTACCCCCTTCTGTGTCATCCAGAGAAAAAGGTTTCTTTAGTGGTGCTTTTGGGGGAAATGCCACAGCGGCGGAGCATCTCGATACGACACCCGGACGACTGCGGCGCGCCGGAGACATGCGATGATCAGCCCGAGTGGGAACGTGCTGAGCTCTGCAAGGTACATGTTGGTAATCAGAGTTCACTTTATCCCTTACAAAATAGGAGTAACGTTACGCTTGCTGCTTATAAAACAGGAGTTATAAATTGGGTGTAAACTAATTGGGTGAACGCTATCACCTGATGTTGTGAATTTCATCTTAATTTATCTCACACTTCAACTGTCTGTTAATTTAAGTTTCTATTTCTTTATTATGTTGTGCCTTGATGGTAAATAAAAGATTTATATATAAAACACTTCTATGCCTTTCAAAAAAGGAGTAGGTCTAGAGTATGCCTACTCCACCGTCGTCCATTTTTACGAGTAATGCTACTCCTATCCATTTCTAAATCCGAGTAGAGTTTCAAAAAACGTCGTTTTTGGAGTACTACTCCTACTAAAGTTATCCCTGTTGATAATGATAGAAGCATCAATGGTTGTGCATGTAAGCTATACAATTATGTTTTTCTATAATTTGTTTCATTCAATATTACTTTGTTTCGAGTAATTAGGATTTGCACTAGTTGAAAAGTGCAAGGCAGATGACCGCATCAATGCTGTAAGTTATACGATTAAGTTTTATGTCATGAAATTAAACTACTCGCGATCTCTGGGTTGAATGGGTTTGAAATTCAAAGGGTTGAACTATGTAAGTTGTCTAGCAACATCAATGTATGTACATGTATGCAATGCGATTCAAAGAACACGGCTCCAGAATTTTCACTTGATGCATTTCCACCGGAAATGTTTCAAAGCGGGGCTAGTGGGCAATTATTCTTTAACGAAAGTGCAGACTTGATAATCAGCGACAAGCAACAGTGGTTACAACTCTGATTACGGCCGTTGGCCTAGTAATTAGTTCAGCTCAATATATAAACTTATTAATATATTAAAACTATTAACTTATTGCTCCATATTGCTACCAAGTAATGCTGTCGTTTTTATCGGTATGCTAGTAGATAATTGCAGTCCGAAATCGTAATATTGAAATTTAAGCATAATCCAAAATTGTAATTTCTCTCATCGACTAGCCTTGATGGATTTACTCCTAATTATTTATAAAAATAATAGTCTCCTAAGACTTTAAGTCAAGATTCCTATAATCCTATTTAGCAAATTAGTGTTACATCAATATAATGCATCTGAGTTGGATTCTTGTCATTGGCTTTGCAATAAGGCTAAATTTTTTTAACATTTAAGAGATGAGATATGTAATCTATTTTATGTCTAAAAATAATAATAATAATAATAATGGGTTTAGAGTCCGTTTCGGCATCTAATGATGTCATCGGGGACCTCAAAGCAGACTTAGGAGATACAAACGGCTAATCAATGTTGTTGTTGTTGCAACAACCAATGTTATTGTTGCAACAACCAATGTTGTTGTTGCAACAACAAATGTTGTTGTTGCTAACCAATGATATAGATAGGCAGTGTGACTGGTTTCAGCCGCAGCCGGAGGGGATTGGACCGGGATTGGTGCCCAAGGGATCCAAGACCTCCGACTACTACCGCACCCACAACATCCCCGAGAAGTTCGAATACCCCGGTACGCGCCATTTTTCTAATGACTTTTGACTCCGTGTAGAATGGACCTGTTTGCAGTTTAAGATATTTGCGCAGATGTTGCATGTTATACTTTAATTTACATTCACTGGTAGTTGCACCCGTTGTCTAAGATTATGAACTGCATGTTGACTTTTACCCAAGCATTAGTTATTTAGCATAGAGGTTACAGCTATTTCAAATTTGAACGTATGCCCATAGTAACTGTTGCAGTGGCCTAATTTATGTGTCTTGTACAAAAAGTCCCGTTTGGTAGCCCCAAATGAGACTTTTTCTCTAAAGGTCATAATTTAAGTTTTTTGGTAATAAAATAAAATAAAATAGTGTCAGAGAATTGTGTCTATACATTCCCGTGCATATATCAGTCGTATCACGGTGTAATTGTAGCCTCTGCACAGGTACTAGATAATTTAACCTCACTCACTTTAAAAAAGCTTAGCAAAGCACTTTTAATATGAGCCCTTATTCACCAATTTTGTACACTATTAGCGTACTAAAGTAGCTAACCGCCTTTTTGTCTATTTAGTTAATGTCCATCTTTTCACGCAGGTTTAGCGCCCTTGTAAGGACTGCAGGAGCTGGGTTTTTACGGCCGGATGCCTTTCCTGACGCCAACCAAATAAACAATTATCTGGCACGATGTTAGCAGCTAGCGACACTTGTGTGTTTAACAGCCTTGCTGAAGGGCCTGCAACGCCATGATTTCCTAGTTGCCGGCGCGGGGAATTGAACCCTGATCCTCTGGACTCAAAGTCCGACGTCTTAACCACTACACCACAGCGCCTCGCTAGCCTAGTCGGCCGTTAACAGTTACTGGCTGCAGACTGCTTCAAGGGCTACGGCAGGAAGTCCGTCCATCCTCTGTACCGTACGACCAACGCTGACTATGGTGCTAACGCGCCCAACGTCCACACCATGCCGCACATGTACGCGGCTAGCTCCAGCGCATTCACCGACGTACGCTTCACCACCATCGTTTATTTTGCGCCATTCACTTTCGCAATATTTAAAAAATAGAAACAAACATTATGACTAACGATATTTATTTTACAGTGTGATTTTACATCGACATGTCGGATTTCTTGCTATTTAACGTTTCATACTTTATTGTTAAATTAGAGTTGATTCTTAATTAATTGAAAGTTAATTAAAATTGTTATTTAACGTTTCTTACTTTATTGTTAAATTAAACAAATTATTTACTAATTTTAAATTTACTGAACTTTATTTGATGGAATGCCTTTACTTTGTATTGTTATTTTCTATTTTACACGATGCGCCTAAAAAACGTTACATTGTGGTTTAGTTTGCATCGAATTAATGCCTGTGGCGCTGACAGCGCCTTTTTCATAATATTTATATCCCGATAGATGGGGTGTGAAAGTAGGAGATTGTTTACGGTCTACCAGCATATGCAACTGATGGTAAATGATCCCATTCTATTAAGAATTTATTTTAGTAATGACATCCTATTCTCAAACTTGAAAAGGGTAAGAAGTCCGACTCGCTCGATTGGAGCCGGGCAGCGAATGCGAGTGCCAAGTGGGCCACTTTTGGTCAGCAGAACTGGCGCTGTGGGATGAATTATAATATTATAAGTATACTTAGTTGGTATTTTTGTTGTGAAGTGCCCGACGGGTTACAGAGTAGTTGGCTTGCAAACCCATCGCCAATTATAGTTACAACGTGGGCATGGTGTACAATACATGGGGGCCTACAGCTCTAGCTGCGGTAATACACATTATCAGGCCTACAGCAAAATGGACGGTGAAACTGAATTATAGTTCTAAGGATGGACACTAGTTTAGTGGCAGGAGATGGATGATATAGTTTGTGCTTTTAGGCCTAATTGAGTGACTGCGTGAGTTGTGTAAAATAAATTAAATTGTACCTAAAATATTTTACTAATTCAAGGCTTTATCAAAAATCGAAATATTTGTATTCAACTAACCACGTCATTTGAAGTATTCATTTTCAAAACACTAAGGACGAGTTTTCAATAGAGAGTTATTTGAACCATAGTTGAACGATCCAAGATTATTTGAATAACTCCCGATATCGGCGTGTTATTCAAACAATCCTGGATCGAATTTGCGCGAGCTGATTGGATCGTGACGTCTTTTTTGTTCTGTAATCATTTAAAACCAAATAACTTCATATTGAACAACAGGGCCTACTCTTTGCATATATGCGTTTGACCTTCTTTACCACATTTTTACATCGGCCACTTTCTTGTAAACAATAAGGCTCTCTTGCCGGGTTTTTCTATCTAGCGTTAAAATTTTAATCCGAGATTTATTCTGCAAAAACTAATCACATGGCGCTAAATTAACCATAGATCAATCTTTCAGCGCGCTCATTGTGTGTGATGACGTCATGACCTCGGATTAAATTTTAACACTTGATGGAAAAACTCAGCCTAAATGTTTTGGCATGCTGGTGGAGCAGGGAAATGCAACCCCAATCCCTCCCCCTTAATCCGTCCTTGGGTGGTTTATTTCTTTTGGTTGTATTTGGTAGTATTTGAAGTTGTTACTGATTGTTTCAGCACCTCGGTATTTGTGGGATGTATCGCAACCGCTCCCTCAACTGCCGAATGGACAAGGCTCGACTGCCCTACAACTCACTCTGAAGAGGATTGACTTCTTCATCATTCTTTGTCAGTTCCATTAGTTTTCATAGTCGTCGCCAGTTTCTATCAGTCTTCTCAACATTCTTCGTCATTCTTCAGCAGTCTTCTTCATCATTCTTTCTTTCTCCCTAGTATCTATATCTATTTCTCTAGTGAACTGCCAAACGGCAGGTCCCTGGCATCTAACCTCTTCACATCTGGCGGTCCTCCGTCATTCTCTTCGTGCTACCATACCATTTTTTTTCCAAAATTCTCTCGTCTATCATAATCATCGTTTTCTTTCATCTATTCGTTTCTTTGACTCGTCATTTTGCCCTCCATTGTTTCGTGCAGTATCTCTGGCATCAAGAAGTAGGCCTAATGCATGTAGGCTTGTAGACTAAAGCCACACAGGACCTGCTTATCAACCCTGTTTTTTCAGATAAACCGAAATCAAGATTTAAATTGAAATGCCGTGGTTGATTATATTAATCGGCATTTTATTTTAGATTCATTTCATATACAAACAGCGTGCAAAAATTTCATCAAAGACTTTGCATGAAGGCTTTGATGCTTTTTTTGATTGTGCATATTTTAAGCTTTGCATCGACTGTGCACTTTGCACTAGGCTGCTGACGAAAAAGCGTCACATATTCGCATGATATATAATGACCGATGACGACTATCGCTCATAGGGACTATCGCTCATAGGACTTTCGCACATATGGTTCAGCAATTTATCAGGCCATGTGTAATGAATTATTTATGGAAATGAAATCTATTAGAATTATCAGCTGCTCAGTTAATATAGGCCTATCGAGCAGTTGCTCATGAAAGCTAAATCCACTAGCAGTTATCAGTTGCATAACTGGTACGTGCGCAGCATTCATGTGCGTGTGAGAATAAAGGCTACATACATGCATTCATAATTTTATCACAGTTAAGCATCAGATAAACAACAATTTCAATGACACTAAACTCCTACAAATATTACTATAACTAAATAAAATAAAAGTGCTCAGCTAGATCAAGATTTTATCTTTCTCTGGAATTCTAGATGCTTGCGATTGACCACGTTAAGTTTAAAATTCAACAAGCCTAGCTTTGATGTAAAAAAATAGAGTACGATAAATGCAGTGCACCTTCGATATCCATCACTTATTTCAGGCTTCACTTGATTGATCAATATTATTATACAAGTAATATTGCTGTATTTTATTTAAGATGTTATGATAACCGTTTACATAACCCAGAAATTTAAATGTTGAAGCTGGATTAAACACTACTTCACGCTTTAATGTTGTTCTGCATTTTGAAGACACCAGGCTGCCTGCCTGCCTGCCTAGCCCTTGACCTCGTCGATCTTGGGGGCGCCTGAGCAACAGCAATGACCATCTGTCTCCATCTTTGACGGTCTTTGGATATAGTGTGTAGGTCGCAAACTGACAATCCTGTCCCATCGGTTAGGTTTTTCAGTCAGGTTGTGCGAGGTCTTCCTCTGCCGCGTGTACCTTCCACCGCCCCCTGTAGGATCATAATTGCGAGGCCGCTAGCTCTGTTGGCGTGACCATACAGCTGCATCTTCCGCCTTTTCACTGTTGATATAAGAGATTCGTGTTGTTCTGTAATTTGAATTATTTCCTATCTCACTGATTTGTTCGTGCGGTGGTCTTAACATGATATTTTCAAAATTCTTCTCAGACATCGGAGTTCAAAACTTGAAGTTTCCTTTCATTTTCTGCTAGCAGTGTCCATGTTTCGCAGCCGTACAGTGTGGTCGACATAACGATCGAGATGATCTCATTAACAGTATTTCTGTCCATTCAGCCGATAAATAAATAGAGCCCCATATAGAAGTGAATAAAAAACAAGAAACGATCCTCGCAACTTAATTTCGATGTTGAATTATGAATATTGACTGCATTTTGATGTGATGTTCGACCGATCTAATCAGACTTATTGTAGACCTACTGTATATGTTGTTGTTTGCAATCAATGAAAAACTTAGCCGTAGCCTATGTATCCATCACTACTATGATCCATTCAACTGATAACTTTACAACAAACTGATCACTGGATAGTTTGATCGAATGCTTAGTCTATAAGCCTACTGAAATAATTCTACATAACTGACTAAACTATCAGTCAGGGTCAGATTTGTAGTGAAAATTGTAAGGGAGGGTCAAGATTTTCACTATCGGAACTCACGGGCGGGAGGGGGGGGGAGGGGAGGGTAGAGACGAAATTTTTAAACAACCAGGGTTCAGCCTTCGCTGGAAGGCAGGATTCCTAAAGATAGAGTTAGATTAGGTCATCAGAAGCGGGATCAGGCCGTCTACTGGAAGAATTCTTAAGCGAATCCACCCTGACGACCCAATGTATCGTTTACGTCGTCAGCGATGACTGGTCGTCACGCAGCAATGGTTATATAGTCGTTATTCTATTTGCATAGTGGTTCATGCGACGACGGGCTGAATCCGATCTGATGACCCAATGTAACTCACATGCGTCGTCAGCGACGCCGGTCATCGCTGACGACGCGTCATCAGGCGTTCTACCGTTAGACGCCCTGATCCCGCTTCTGACGACCTAATGTAACTCGAGCATAAAGCAATAAAAATTCATTATTCAAGATCGTCCCTCAAGTAAAAGCGCTGTTTTACAGCTGACATTTTTACTAATTCATGTTTTTAATTCCTGGGGACGTTAGCTAATTAGGCCTAACTCACTGTAAAAATTTCAACTTCTTAAGATGCAAATCTCCCGTCGGAGCCTACCGCTCCCCTCTTTTACATGGATCTGTTTTATAACAATTATGGGCCTGCGCTCGCCATCTGACCTCTTAAGTGAATCAGAGAATCTTTTATGAATATTTTACTGAAGTCAGTATTTAAATAATATATATAAGTACATGAAATATCATATCTACATATAATACCTCGACAGTTCAAAATATATACATCCGAAGATAACAACTATAAAGTGAAAAGAAAAACTCAGTGTATGTAGAACACTATACTCACACTCAAGTTGTACAGTTCTAAACCACTCAGACAAAAATTAACGTTACTATGAAACACCCCTCCTACCTAGTCGGCAGACAATTGAAAAGTAAAAGTTATACTTCCCCAATATTTAAGTTTTAACTGTTACCACGGCCTGGACGAAACTTGACGCCGCCAGGAAACCAGGAGCTGCCGGGTCTATTCAATATACCACTACGCAAAAGGTCACGAATCGTCTGGCCACGAGCACACCAATACAAGCGCCTATATGGCCAATCCAGTCATAGTTCACCCATCGAAACGTGACGGTCTAAATACATGCATTCAGCCATTTCATATAAGTAGGCCAGGTGCAATAGCCACGGCCAGCGCAGCGCGATGAACGTAACACTCACCATTGTCAAATTTAAGAAAAATACATAATTCGCATACTTAGTATGCCACATTTTTGACCAGGGAGGGCTTCAGGGGGGGTTGAGATACCATCAGGAGGGTCGAACCCTGACCCCCCTGGCTTTTTGGTACAGTGATCAGGAGGGTCAGGATTTCATTGGCGGGCTAAACCCCTTCAACCCCCCAGCAAATCCTACCCTGCTATCAGTCGTCATCTTCCCTTCTATAGAATGAGAAACGACGATGAGCAGATTTAATGCTGCATGTCCTCGATGAAAAGCGCCTTTTACTTGGAGATGAATTGTTCAGTTTCGCAAAAAATTTAACCTGATACGAAACATTCATGATCATAACAGCGAGCAAAACACATTTTAAACGCTAATGAAAATAGTGTTAACAAATAAGATTAAGGCTATCTAAGACAATATAGGTCTAGATTGTATATCGTTGTTTGAACAAATTAATATAGAGCTTATCTAACAGAGTGAAGACAAAATGTCAAGGTTTGCAGGGGAGAGGGGGGGGGGGAACGTGGGTGTAAAATTATATTTAAGATGGTTTACGTTTGCTTTATGATAAACCACCACATTGAAGGAACAGTTTAGTCAGATCGGAGATAAGGAACCCTAACCCTAACAGAAAGCAGAATAACGGAGAGTATACTCCAAAAGGAGTGCATTTTATTCCATGCGTCTTTGATTCTTCTGCTGTTGCAATAAATAATTGATGAAGCGGCCGGTCGCCAACATAGAGTCGGTGTTATAATTTAGTTGAGAGTGAAGGTCTCTAAATTTGCTTAGCCAAATAAAAGGACAAACTTCTTCACGCATAACTGATTCTAGTAATTTAGCACAAAATTCTGGCAGATCAAAACATATTGGCAGTAGGCCTACATGATATTTGAGCGGAGGCGGCGACAGCTGTACAGCCGGGGCATGCACGTGCTGCCTCATATTTGGTTGAGGACCAGCATCCAATGCAGCGTGCATACTTGTTCGAGGATTTCATGCAAAATTCTTGATTCTTGTCCACCACGATTGTGTAATAAGGTAGGTTATCAGATAGCAAACCAGCCACAGTGTCTCTTTGTGAGGCACTGGCCTCATCTGTGCAACAGATCAGCCTAGGCGTTCTGATCGGATCCCTGTGAACCGCCCGTCAGCCATAAGTTATCTGACTGATGCCTGACATGTGTTAACTTTGCCGGTGCCATTCCCTCTCGGTCGAACTGTCACTGGATGAGGTACAGACGTTATGCAGCGTTTGATAGCAACTTACTACGCTCCATGCATTCCACTATATTAGTTTTAATTCGCATATTAGAATAGGGACCTTTTATAGGCCCAATGACGGATGCAGACTTTAATCCTTGGGGAATTTGGGGTAGCCAACGCCCTCTTTCTCTATAACATTGGGGTCAAATATAAAAAGCGTCAATATCATAATCGCAAGCGGAAAAATTTAGAATACAATATCAATGGGAGAGGCGATCTCCATATCGCTCCCCTCCCCCCCTCCTCTCACCCCCGCCGCCGCCGTGGATCCGCCGCTGAGCAATCTGGATCTACATTTTGGCACCTTAAGGTGCCAAAATGTAGATGCAAGCCTTGGTGTTTTCAGCACACTATTCGCAAAATACTTTTTTTTGCCAATAAATTTCAGTGCCAGATTTCAGATAAAAATGCTCGAAAATCGTTGTCGGTCGGGGCATTTTTTTCCGTCGGTCGGGGCCGCCTCGGACCCAGCTGGGGGAGGTTACGAGGCTCCCTCAAACTCCCTAATCGGATTTACATTCATCACTTCGCGTAGGATATCTAAATCTCTGGCGCTTCGCGCTTTGCACCCTCAGTTCGTACACTTGGTGTATTTGCCAACGAGCGTTGAAAACGCTCGGAAGATCTTATAAATGACTAGTTTATCTTTGCCCCCATCACTTACGAAATCACTTCGGCATCGCAAATATGCACAATATGTATAGACAAAACAATTTTTCCGTCATGGCAGCCCTACCCCTCCCCCCTCCCCCCCTTCAGGATGAATGGCTGGATCCGCCTTTTCTTAGGAATTGTGCTGCCCCATATCAAAGGAGCTGTCGCCGCCTGTGTATTCGAGACAAGTCAAATCACTTACTTCGCGCAGAGTTTTTCGATCTATTTGCGGTAAGCGACTGAGTGGTCTTGATCGACGTGGTGGTTGCTGAGAAGGTTCAGTTCCTGCTGTTGCTGTGAAAGCTCTGATCTGGGCTACAACGATTGAATGTACTGTTATAGGCAGATCCTCGCGGGAACCAAGTTTGGACGGGGATGCGGGGGAGGGGAATGATAACTAAAGGATGCACAACTATTCAGGGGCGTAGCCGCGCCTGAAGGGACGGGGGGATGCACGTCCCCTCCACGGACCAGGGCGTCCCCCCATAATTTCTCACGAGACCCCCAAAAATTTTAAATATAAATTTATGGCTTAAAATTGTGAGCAACCCTCCCCCCCCCGCTCGTGAGTTCTGCACCGAAAGGATCAAGTTAGTCTGTTACAGATTTGCATGCATTTGAAGAACTTAAGTTTCCTCTAAGAATTAGGTCTCCCCCACCGCTAAATCCGTGACTACGCCCTGGCACTATTTTCAAACTTTTTGGAGCTATTAGTCAAGAAAAGTGGAGTGAATTGGTAATGTGGTTAAAAGTGGAACATTTCAATAAATAATTGACAAGTTTCATGTCCTCTATAAATAAAGGCTATAAAATTTGCGCCTCCAAAAAACGTTTAATATAAATATTACTCTACTCTTCAAACGTCATAAGTTAAAAGATGGACATTTTTGTGTCTTCCAAGTATAGTAGCCTAAGTTTAAGTTTAATGAGGGACGCGCCGAAAAAGTTCGCCCCTCCCGGAGGCGCAAGAAAAAAATCATCAACACCGCCTCCCCCCACCCATCCGTTCGTGAGTTTCATTTTCTGAGGAAGAAGTCATATGGGGGGAGGGGGGGGGGGTAAACCTACTCAAACTTCGCCCCGGGCGCCAGAAATCCTCGCTACGCAAAAAAGGCAGATTCGTTATCTAGGGCCTGGCGCAGATTTAAACGTCTAAAATAATGCAATAATGGCGGCTCAAAGTTGGATTCAACATTCAAGGTCATGGAGGACATCCTATCGCCATGAGCGATTATCAATCATCGATGAACTGGTGAAAACCCAGAAGAGGATGGGGTAAAGGAGGAATGAAGAACCAACGAGCAACTGCTCCACTTAGCGTATCGACGTGCAAGCAGTAGCATCGCGTCTGCAGGGCACGGGTGGGCACTGGCCCACCCTAGAAAATGCCAGGGTGGGCATAAAAATTATGGTGTGAAAAGCGGAAATTTAGATTTATAAGATCAGTAAGTACTGTTAAGAAAGGGGTGTAAAATGAAAAGCATTTTGAAATTGAGTAAAATGGAGTATCATGGGAAAGGAGAGTGGTGCGGTGTAACGGAATAAAGTAACTGTTATGAAGTCTTAACATTTTTGTCAGCACCCCCCCACCCCCGTTGAGACCTATATACTGTGTGTCCACCCTATTTTTAGGGTCATGCGGCGCCACTGCGTGCATACAAGTAATCCCAAGCGGCTCTACAATGGGGCTTGAAGGGGAAACAACAAACCCCCCTTAGTTTGCCTAGTCAGGAGCGGTGCCAGTAATTGCTTTTTCTTTGTGGGGGGGGGGGGGGGCAAAGAGAGGACAAAGGAATAAGTAGTTCGGGGCTAGCTTAAATGGAGGCTTGATCTACACGGCATTTTTCCTCTCCAGAACAGAAGTCACCAGCGGGGGCCAGGGGGTTCCCGACAGAAACTTTTGGCCTTCTGATGCTACCCATAATTTATTTATTCTTCGATGCAGGCGCAAAAAAGTTGGGGGGGGGGGTAATTTCAGAGTTTTGAGGGTTAACTTCCTTGCTCTAGGTTTTAAAAATCATAACAGAAGTGACTTAAAACAGGATGCACCTAAACAAGTGGGGGGGGGGCCAGTGGAGGGGCTAACTTTCTGAGTTGGGGGGGGGGGTTATGTCCCGTTTAGTCCTCCCGTAGCGCCGTCTCTGCGCCTAGTAGGCTATTGATTTCAAACTCACCTAGTTAGGTTTAGCAAAGCCCCTCAAGCCTGGCCTGTTTTTGTAGATTAAGTCCCTCATGCATTTTGACATAGTAGGTCCATGAAAACTCCCATAAACAACCTCATTTTTAATCCCCATTTTCGAGTGCTGTACGAAAATGAAAAAGCGTGTTGGAGAGGACATTTGAGAGTATACCACTAATTTGTTTCAAGGCTGCACCAGGTCTTCTGACTGGGGGAATTAGGCCACAAGTCCCTAAATTCTCGAATATAGAAATTCAGTAGAAATATAGAATACCTATACAGGAAGCTGAGCGTTGCTTGCTGCATGCAAGCAACGCTCAGTTTTCTATCTCCTACATATACCGTACGTTTGAGTTCCATGGTTCCGATCAGATTGGCTGCACCGGTCAGCTCTGTGGGTGAAGGAGTGAACGTGAGTTCAACTCGGTCGAGCTGCTGACGGTTGTACTGCTCTTGCGCTTTAACCAACTCAGCAGATCTCGTGTGCAG
>JAQIWG010003410.1:0-17953 GCA_034695025.1 Chamaedrilus cognettii
CCCCCACCACCTCCCTGCTCGTGAATTATGCACAGAATGAAAAAAGTCATGAACTGTTAACCCCTAGTCGGATATTTTAGTTAAAATGCACTTTGCGACTGCTACTTTGCGACTTTGCTTAGCAAAGCATCCTCTCCAGCCTCCTCCTCGACACTCAGCGAGCCTCGACGAGTCTGTCTGGCATGGCGCTATTCCGAAGCTTTTACATAATTTTTCTTCAATATAATTCAGCAAGCAAATGAGGCTGTTGTCAATAGGCTAATCTTTCTGTTTCTGCAAGCTATTAGGGTGTCAATAAAGCAATCATTGTTTCTCTGATGAATGACACGATGACGTACAAGTGAAGACTAGGCCGCACTCCTTCACGTCATCCAAACGATCATTTGTCTCAGATTCGACCACTTTGGTCAAACATTCAGTCTTTTCATCAAACCGATGTAATCTTTTGGAGGAAGTCCCCTGTCACGATTATTCGAAATTGCAATTAGCGATTACTTAACTGGTCAAAGATATGTGAATGGGTATCTGGATCGATCGGTCAGCAGGTAGGCCTAGCAGGCGACACGGTCTCTCAGTTACATAGTGATAAAATATTTTGAAGTTTAGATCCATATTCCTGTTGAAAGAATCAGATATCTTTCTCAATATGATCTGCGCTTAGCCACAGAGCTTGATCTGCCAGTCGACAAAATCACAAAAAATGTCTTTTTTTAACAGTTGACAATTTTTTTTCCATTTGGCAAAAGCCTTTGGGGAATTTTTTATTCATCCTTCGTTCTTAGAACTTCAATAACTGTCTCTTTGGTGATAATCAATGCAGGCCGGGGAACAAAGAATTGGCCTGCAGCCCAGAGCTCCCTGGGCTTGTCGTAAAAGGCGACTAAAGAAAAGGGGAAGCGGTTCTGTGCCGGCTCTCTTGCACAGAACTCTTTGGTGATGAACAAAGCTATAAATTTGATATATTCTAGTGTTAATGAAGGGAACACGTGTGTAACAAATTTGGCAAAAAAAGTACAACCCGGCGAAAAACAAAGTGGTTTTGCAAAGTTTTGGCAAATTTTTTTCAAGACCCGATCAGGCCCTGCTTACCCGTATTTATCTAGGCCGAAGTGCTTTCTTTATTGTTAATGGAATCTTCAATATTTTGTTCGTTTTGTCATCTTAGAACTATAGAATTAGCTGCATCCAGGGTGGACATCCATTTAGAATTGTCCTCGCATGATTACTTTTGAGACCCAACTCTCTTCCCTTGTGAAAGCTACGATTGAAGTGATATTGTTCCCACGTTTCATAACGTTGATTGCTATTTTAATGTGCAAATTTTGTACTCATGATTTTATTGTAATACGACCTGATAATGGTTGGGTTATTATATTGTGAGTTGATATCTGTCGATATATAGGCACATAATACATAATGCTTCAGATGCACTTCAGCCACTGCTGTTGATTTTAGCATACCGTACTCTCATGCTGAGAACTTCACTGCTTTATGAATAGATCAGCTGTCTAGAGCACTACAAGTAGGCTGCCCATCCGATTTCCATTTTGAGTTAGAATGACCCAGCCTTCCTATAGGACCTATTTATCATAAAGAATTTTTTTTCGTTGCTTAAAACTATTTTTATACCGTAGTTAATTTTGTTGTGATGGTACGCAGGATAGTGATGGTACGCAGGAAACCGCAGATAGGCCTGATAAATGAAAAACACCTGTCAGCTGACACCAGAATCACAGGCAAAAACTGGTAGTCGTCAGGCGATGCTAATTTGTCATCATCGATCAGCTCCAGTCAGTTCATGAATTAAATGAAAATTATAAATGATTAAACTTTCTTTGGCTGTACTGGTTATGGACCTTGTGGAAATTGTGCCTGTAATTTTTAAACAAAGTCTGATAATAGAATGTTCTCTTTGGTGGCGTAATTTTATTACAATTTTTGTTACAGCAAGATAAAAAAACGTTTAGCTGTCGTGGCTTATGCGCCTATAGTTCTTCACGGACGGATACAGGATTCGTTGGTGGGGGGGGATGAATATCCGTCGCTTTGTTCTTGTGCACTTTTATTTTTCCTTCAAATCAAATTCATGACCGGGGGGGGGGATGCTGGCGGAACATTTGTCACACGTTGCCACCTTTTCCTTTTATCAAATCCTTCTATCCAAATCAATGTATCCAGACCAGACTTCTCTTACAAAAAAACATTTTTATGCTGGTGGCGGGGGGGGCCATCCCCCCTCTGGAACCATCCTTGTAGTTGTTCTAGGACATAGACAATTGAATGCCGGTGCTTGTAAGTAAACGTTTTGTTCCAAAAATTTCACCTGCCTGTGCGTGGTGCCTGATGCTTGGTGCCAACCGGTAAAAAATTTGTTGCTCAGTTCAGATTAAAGTGTTCCAATTGTCTAGTCTCAAAAGACATGGGCAATGAAGGCCGATCAAGAGGCCCGATTGAGCGATTGAGCGGACAGACATGAGAATGGTGAGGTGGATGAATGGTGTGTCATTGAAAGGGAGAAAGTATAGCGCCGATCTGAGAGCTAGAATGGGGTTGGAGGCAGTGGGGGAGGTGGTAAGGAGAAACCGACTGAGATGGCTGGGACATGTTTTGAGAAAGGAACCGGATGATTGGGTGCGGAAATGTATGGATTATGAGGTAGCTGGGAAGAGACTTGTAGGGAGACAGGAAACGACATGGAAAAGCTTGACAGAGAAGGATATGAAAGCTAGAAAATTGAGACGTGAGGATGCGACGGATAGGATAAAGTGGAGGGCGGGTGTCCATGGCTGCAAATGGCCTACCCCTGTGCAAACGGGGAATGTGGCCACAAAACGCGAGTGTGTGTGTGTGTCTAGTGTCAAAAGTATCTGTGTACTAGACGCACCTACTAGGTTACAGCACTTGCTTCAAAAAATTGTAGGCCTATGAGTTATTTGAGTGCATGACGATGGTAAGAAACTTGTCTTGTGTACTTCAGAATTCAGATGCGCTGGTGAATGCTATATGTTCAATGTTGGCTGGATGTTAAATTTGTTTGAATCGTTGTAGGCCTGGGTCTAAATATTATTTTATTATTGATTGGAAGCGGCCAGAGTTTAATTTGAACGTGAAAGCCTAATCCAAATTGTAAGGCATAATTATATCTTTTATTTTATTTAGCATCTAAAGTATACAGCACCATAAAAGCACAATGTGCATTAGATACCAAAAGGGGTAAAGACCACAGGTCCATAAAAGACACTATATATAGCAACCGACATAGAAATCCTCGCACTACACAGTGACCAAGAAATAAAACCATCATACAACTGATAGCACATCGACTGGGGGGTAATCTCAAAGCAAAAACACTACATTGTATGCTGCCTGTAACCTGGCAAAACAAGTAAACTACTTGTAGTTCTTCGGTGCATTGTTAGGAGTCTTTTGGCTTTTTGTTGGAGCCTATCGTTGTGGAGATTTGTTTTGCTTTTCTTCGTTTAGCGTTTTGAACCTGGCCTACAACTGACTCACTAGGCCAGGGGTTCTCAACCTGTGTTCCGTGGAACACTGGTGTTCCGCCATGAGTAGCCTAGTATTCCGCTAACCAACAGAAGAAAAATTGCAGTTTTGATGCAGAAATTTGTTATCGAGCCTCGTTCGTAGTTTGTAAACTTTTCTAAACGTTCGAGCACTCTTTGTTGTCACACTCGGAGCGTGTTGTGGCTTGATGTTTCCCGACCTTCATTAGACCTACGTAAATTATGTGCTCCGCGAAACGTAAAAGTTTGAGAACCCCTGCGCTAGGCATCATTTTAATGGTGATATTGTGGATCCAAAAGGAGCACTGCGGCCTAGACCTTGCAGAATCGGTACCACTGTACAGTTATAGTACGGCAGGCTACTTGTCAACTTGTCAAGGCATACGCCAGGCATAGATACTGATCTGTATAGTGCACATAATAATAACTGCATATAAGAGCTATTAGCTACAATGTATGATTTGTTGATGGACTTCTGTAAACCGGCAATATTAACTGCATGAAGAGATTTAACTGTTGCCAATTTGTTATTCTTCAATCTTTTGGTATGATTCTTTAACTACGCATGGTAGTCAAGGAGGCTTTTAGCTTGCCTAAGTCAAGCTAACCCAATTGACCTAAGCTAACCAATTAGCCAACCTAATTATCGACATTTATACAAATCGCGGTCCGTTAATTGATCTGTCATGACACCACATTATATTGTATCTGACAGCCTTATGCCACTCGAGAGGCAGTTAATATCTAGCATAAGCCTATACTGTCAGGCTATCGCGGCTAATTATTCTTCATGTATATCACATCCATGAAGCGAGGGCTAGATAAGCGTGTACTTATGAGGCTAGCTTTGTGCATTACTTGACCCGATCACAGATTAACGCTGTTCGATCCACCCTAGATAATCCTCAGTGGAGAATCGAGGTTTTGAAAAAAATCGGGGAGTTGCGGGTTACGAAAAAAAAATTCGGTATCATAGAAAAAGAGTAAAGTAAAAGTGAACAAAGAGTGAACAAATAAAATAGGGCTGCGTGACTACAGTACTAACGAGATAGTCGTTGCAACGTACATTTTTGGACAAGCTGATGCAATTAAAAGTTTTAAATGCTGCTATGCACTAACTGAGGCTTTAACCACATGATGCCTTTCACATTATGGTTTTAGTCATGGCAATGCATGCGTCACTGAGGAATCTACCGCGAGAGAGTTTTGTGCTCTGATAACTTGAGTTTGGCTGATCAGTTGTCACAGAAGTTCTAATTTGTTGTTTGGATGAAAGGCTGAGCTGCTAAACTTCTGAATTTCTTCATTTGGTAAGCAGGGTACTGCTATTGGTCGTTTGTGAAGGAGTGGTAGTTCTAGTTTGCCGGTCCTCCTAACATCGTCCTCGGGTGAGTTCCAACTTCTACGCAAACCTTGAGCTGTAAAAAAAGATGTGATGGAATTCATGGTCATCGCAAAAGTAGTCTGTATAAAGATAGAAAAAAATAATGATACATTATAATAGAGCACTTACTGTTTAACGTAGTCCGGGAACAAAGCGTTCCGATTGCAAACATGAGCCTCAGTTTGAACTTTTAAGCGCGAAACCATATGATTGTAAATATGTGGAAATTCCAAAAACATTTTAAAGTAACTATCTACGTACAGAATTGTCAGATTAAATTCAATATCGAGAAGAAAACGAAGAAGCAGAAGACAAAGCAGCTAGTTAGCAACCGCTGCTGTGGTCCAATTAGCGGAAGTCAACTTTTAAGGCACGCTTGTTGGTCATCTTACAACGGCTATCTACATGTAGAATAGTTGCCTCTAATGTGAATTGCAAACAATGATTATTCGTTCAGGAGCAGCAGCAAGGCTGAAGCACTCATTTGGTTATTTTGATTTAAGGTTAGTGAGCTTATAGTTAGTTTATGGTTAGTGTGGGAGTGATTTACAGTTATGTTCCGGTTAGTTCTATTGTTAGTCTGGGTTATGGTTTGGTTGGGGTTATGTCAGGATTCATTCGCTAGGTCTCTGGGCGATCCACAGTTTCTCCCCACTTCTGGATGCAAGTATCTAGAGTTGTGTGCACACACTTGTAACGAGTAACGACGCTCTCTCTCTCTTAAGTGCTCTCCGGCTGCAATAAAAAGCCAATTTTTGCAACTTGGTTACTGCACAGCACAGTTTGCATACGCTGTACAAGTCTGAGTGGATAATTGAGTTTGAAATTTCTGAAATTGTGTCTGAAATTTTGATACATATCAGCGAATGACAACATCGTTGATATTAAGTTGCCATTGAAAGTTAAATATTTATAGATTCTGGGTATCTCAGCTACAAAATCCCTAGGGTAGGTAGCTGTTTTGACAACATATATGCCAGGTTCACATTATAAGATGCGTCTTTAAAAGAAACAATCCCAAGAAATCTGGAGATTGTGTTAAAAATCAGATCCCTCAATCACTGAATTATCTATCTGCCATTTTTTAAGTCTATTCTGTCAATGTGAATGCTTTCACGCAGGTTAGACGTTTTTGGCCCTGGCGAGGACCGCTGGTGCTCGGTGTTTATGGCTGGATGCCCATACTGACGCCAACCAATAAATGGTTATCTGATATGGGCTTAGCAGCCAGCGATACTAAGTCTTGTGTGTTTAACAGCCTTGCTGAAGGGTCTGTAACGCATGGTTTCATAATTGCTGATGTGGGGATTTGAACCCAAGTCCTTGGGACTTGCGTCCGACGCCTCAGCCACTACACCACAGCGCCTCCCTCAATCACTGAAATATCCCTAAATTTAGTGATATATCCCAAGAGTGCATCTTTGGCTATTAACTGGTAATGAAGTCCTATTAAACTGGTAATTAAACATTGGTAGTGGGCACTGGACAGTGTCTGTTCTTATGCATTTTTATGTTTGTCACTAAATTTTGCAGACATTTTGTTTTTATTCGCTGCTCGATGATGCTAGATTAAATTTGTTTTTGAGCTGTAGGCTGGAATAATGTGCTATGATAGAATTTAGAGTTATTTCTTAAGAAGAAATCTATTGCATAATCAAGTTTAACTTTGCTATTCTGTCCAATAAATTGTGTTTTTTGATTGTCAAAAATTAATACCCAAAGGCCTCCTTTCCACGATGCATATTTTGCATGCAATTTTGCATGCGACCATGTTAAGAAAATGACAGTTTTAAATATTCTAACTGGATTTCATGCAAGCTGTGCATGAAACCCAGTTAAGGAAATCGTTGTCATGACAATGGTTGTCCATCAGCCTTAACACGGTTGCATGCTAAATTACATGCAAAATATGCATGGTCGAAAGAGAGAGTATTCTGTTTTCCTTGTCTTGTAGTAAGTGTAAAAGTTGTGATTTATATAGATGACAAGAAATGCCCTTTGACAAGAAATGGCCTGCTACATCTATAATGGAACTAGTATTAATCTGTACTATATATATCTGTACTTAACAGAATGAGCCTACTCTTGTGACTTCACTCAAGACAAGGCTTAATAATGAAATAATTTATCTTTTTTCCTCGCCGCAACTTTTTGATTGATTGCCAACTGGATAACGATATTGTGGTTGAGTATATAATGAATTGCATGTATTCGCAGTAGTGCTATTGTGCATACCTTATCGATGTTGTCTTTAAAAATTCTTAGAAACTATATATCTTTTAGATAAAATCTTATGTCCTAAATTATGATCTAACAGGGTGTGTAAAAGTCTAGATCTGAGTAAGCAAAGAGCAGCCAAGCGAACAGCCTTGTCCGTTATAACCCTATTTATATAATATAACCTATAGTTATATCATTACGGGTCAATTATGTGTCAATGAATGTAGCAATCACAATGGTGGTCGATGTAGAAGTCCTTAAAACTAAATATAGCCTACACTTATTTTATCTTGCTCTGTGTTAGTTCTGCGTAACGATGCTAGGATTATTTGTCACGATATCTGACATGGATTTTAGGAAATTTTCAATAATTTATCCAGAAGTTGTCTCGTTATCTAGATTGCTGACAAGTATTTTGAAGATAAATATGTCAAACTTGACTGAAGCACCTGTTACACTCCTATTACGACATGAATATTTGCGTCAATTTGATTTGTATCTATACATTTAAACCTGTAACGTCTTTGGCGACCGTCTAATTGTCCGCTGCATATAAAGAATAATATAAATGACCTTAGATTTTAATTATGTTATATGGGTCCATCACTGATTCCGGTATTTCTATTTGAATCAGTGATATAGGGCTTTTCATAAAATCGGAATTAGGTCATGTATAGTATACAACTTGGCTGTAGACCTAGTATTGCATTACAATAACGTTGCAGGCGCTACTATAATACTCTGGCAGGTGACATACGAGCTTGCTGGGTGTACATTTATTATAATGTATGCTCGAAAAAGTTTGTAGCAAAAATACAAACAGTGAACTATGTCACAAAGAGCGATTGAGTCACTAGAGGAGTAGCCTACTTTGCAGTAAAGTATTGATCACCATACTTGCAGCGTTGAGTGAAGTTCAAATGCTGCAAGTTCAATTTTAGTCAAGAGTCAATGCTGATTAAGGTTGGCCTAGTTTCTTAATGTAGTCAGTGATGTCAATGAGTTGTGGCTAAATGCAGAAAGTAACCTAAAGTTTCCTCGGTTAACTTAGGGGTTTCATACGTTTCAAGAAGTTCAATTTGTAGATCCTCCTCAACCTCCTCATCCATTACACAGTAGAACGGTAGAAACAAATCAGGTTGCTTTTCGCAGGCTATCGCAAGTAGGTCACGGTGTTAAATTAGAATTTCTCTATTATAGCCTAATGTCTCCCTTGAGCCACCAGTTCAAGGGAGGCATTGAATAGTGACTGAATGGTGATTGTTGTGGACCGCCTCAGAGCTGTTTCGGGTGGCGGGTGAGGCGGGCCGCACGGACCTGCTGAAGCTCTACAACGCGCAGGGGGCGCTGGTGGCCATCAACAGTCGCCTGACCGCCAACACGCCTGATACCCGCTACAGGCTCGAGATCGTCGCTGCTGAGTGCACCGGTAGCTTAACCAGTTTACTGATCATTTATTTAAAATGCATTCAGCCGCGGAGTGTACCGGTAGCATAACCAGTTTACTGATTATTTATTTAAAATGCAATCGCAAGATGGCGCTGTTTTCGTGCTTTTTGGAGCTCTGCGTGCAGTAAAATGGAGTCAAGCGGCAAAGTGGTTAAATGAAAAATGTAAAAAGAATTTGTGTTCTTTAAATTGATCGTTAGTGCTTTGCGTTAAGCTAGGGTTAGATTCGGGTTAAGTAGGTTAGGTTTATGGTAAGGGTTAGGACTGGGTAGGATTGAGTAAGTTGGATTTGCATTAGGTCACGTAAGTGTTAATTGGATCTACTATGGCTTCTGTGATTGATTGTTGAGATGTTGAATGCGGATCAAGATTTAAATGTTCCTTTGATGATCTGGATTAAGCGCTATTGGTAGGTTTTAGATTACTGCAGTTCAATTTTTGTTAGGGTATTTATAGCATATCTAGAAGTATTTTGAATGACGTTGCTGATTTGTCGAATTTCATTTCTGGTGTTCAGCAGAAAGAGTGTCTCGCCTGATACACACTCTCGATTTTGATCTGAATGATTTGATGAGAAGGTTAGTCAACTTCTTTGGGCTTTAGTTGCAATTCATGTCATTGTTGGATGCGATATTGTGCACACCACTCGCTAGCAGCAGACGATGTGCTACAATATGGCATTGCTTAATACTGAGGCTAGGTAAACTGCTATTGATTAGATGCATGCTAGGGTCAGTTATGCTGACCATGTGTGCTATAAATAATCTTACCGCAATCAAATTCAGTATGCTGACCAAAATGCTTTAGAAGCAAATGGCCTTATATATATATTTAAATCATTTGCAATAAACGCTATTCTGACCTAATGTTCTACATTCTGTCAATAGTGCGTTATACTCCGCTACTTTACCCATTATATATGGATTTAAAGTACGCGTTTCTTTGTTTAATGTTATTGTTTATATCGACATACTAGTGCAGTATGTGAAAATTTGATTTGCAAAGTAATAACGAAGTCTATAAATGATCTCATAATAATGATTTAAATGAATATTATGTCAGTGTTAACAGTGATTTATTCTGCTAGAACTGTTACTGTGACAACCATATCTGCAGTGTAGTTCAAATCCTTTTAGCGTTTTAGGGATGTCAGATATTCTGTGCCAGTATAAATCTGCCATGATTATTCTATTCAACTATTTTATTAACGAATAGCGAAACAATATTTATAATATTGATTTTTTGTATTTGCGAATTGGAAGTCAATTGTGTGAATTTGGTATTTAGGTTAGATCGGCTGGAGGACAGGGTGGTGACTGAAAGGCCGATCAGCGCTGTTCCAGAATCAGTCTTCACTGATCTGAGATCGAGATTGGATGCACTCAGCTTGAAGTTAGAGGTGCTTTGATTGCCTGCATTGCCTAATTAATTTTATTAGTAGGCAGAAGGTCTTATTAGGTTGTACACTGTGTTCCTTCATAAAAATGCATTTTTGCACTTTTCATGCACTGTGCATGGATGCAGGATTTTCAGCCATAGCACCCAGTTTCCGAGATCCAAAGTTGCGCACCGAATATATTTTCGCATGTTCCGAACATTCTTGTCCCAGTAAAGCGCGTGTTTCTAAATGCGGCTGAGAAACATGTATTGGAAACGTGACTGAAAATAGTTAATCGTTCAACACCCAATGTAACTACCTTGATAGTGTATGATTTTTTTTGCATGTGCTTGCCAGAATTTCGACCATTTGAGTTGGCTGGGACTGTACAAGGACCTGTCCAAGAGTCCTGCTCTACAGCCCTTCTGGAGCATGAATAACCGACCGAAGAAAACGGCCGAATGTTGCCAGAAGGTTTTCGACAAGGCAACTCAATTGGGGTTGGTTTACACATTTGTTTATTTATTATTTATTATTTTTCGTTTACACATTTGTTTATTTCTTTTCTTTCCAAATATCTACTTTGCCTGACACTTGGTTCATTTAGTTTATGAGCTTTTATTGTTTAATTGTGTTAATATTTAAAAGAGACACATCTTTGATTTTATGGGCAAATAGAAGTAATAAAAATATTATTTTGTGATAATACTCTTTTTGTGCTTTTCTATGCCAGATAATTATTAATTTGAATGGCGTCAGGAAGGGCATCCGGCTATGAAAACTGCTTCAGCAGTCCTCATCTGGGTGCAGCTGTCTAAACCCGCATGAAGACATGGCGAGATTTTTGCTTGATTCTACACCCGCCCGTTCCATATTAGGCATGCAATTTGCATCTGACCTTCACCTTTAATGTACCGTTACTACGCCTGCTAAACTGAACTCTGGTTATACTATATGAGTGCCCTGCTGTTGCACTGCATGGTGTGTGCGACAGTGTTGCCACTTACTTTTTAGAAAATGGCACCAAAATGTCCCCAAAAACCACATTTACAACTAAATAATGATAGAAAGGAACCTATTTTTTCAAAATTGCTTCTCATCAACTACTTTTACCATTTTCTGCAAATTCTGACATTTTACATTAAGATGTTCATACAATCACCAATGCCAAAAATAGCATTTTTTACCTAGGGTCAAAGTAGCACATCTGCCCCTTTTTCAATGATAGTTGCACATGTAGCGCATGGACCTCAAAGTAGCACCAATTTAATTGGCATAGCACCATAGTGGCTGCGCTGGTGTGCGATGCAGGCGTCTACAGATGACGCGCGACATACGCGAGTATTTGCGCAAGCCGACGTTTGACAACTGGTTGTGGGACGACGCAGAGATGCTCGTCATGATGCGTCAAATGTTCATCGACCTTGACCTGCTCGCCAAGTTCCACATCGAGGTCTGTTGTACATGTACACAGTGGCTCGATAAAAAGCAAGCCAGGGATCATTCCTTGTACATGATGGTCTCCGAACAGTCTAGATTTGAGGTCTTTGATGACGTCATTAGATACTGAAATGGACTCGAGGCCCATTGTTATTTGAATCTGTCGATTACAATGTTTGGAGAGTGATGCAAGAGTCAATCTACCAGAGAGCAATCCATGATGCCAGTGATCTGATGACGCAGCGCTTGTCAGAAGTGTGGGAGGGTCTTGATAAGAGGATCATCAACAATTAGTGCTGTTGTGGCTACATGTCGCCAGCGCCTCCAGGCTTGCGTGCAAGCAGAAGGAGAACATTTAAAACATATTCTTTAATTAATTAATCAAATATTATGCCTACATCTGAGAGTGTCATCACAATAAATCTAAGGACTCTTTTCTAGTAAAAAGACATTGCTTTCAAAATTTTAAAAGAAGTTTTTGGAAAAAATTTGCTTGTAAAATTAAATATCTGATGGTCTCAATCAATTTATAGATAGATATTGCACAGATTTTGAAACTATACGCTGACGTCTAAAATAAATATTTCTTGGTGTAACTTTGTGTAGATTTCAGTGCTGGAGGAATGGCTGTTTGCCGTATACAAGCGATACAACGATGTTCCGTTTCACAACTTTAAGCACTGCTTCATGGTTTCACAAATGGTACGTAGAATATCTGCAACTTAGAACTATAGACTGTCTTGTTTTTTATTTCGCACGCCTATGGATTTGTGAAATATAATGCAATGATTTCAGTTATGTTTCTTATATCATATAGATTTTTTTTTAAACTTGAGATTTTGAAGATCAACAGATGAAAAAAAACAACAAACTGTTCATCGAACATCATGACGTCATCAATTGATTTGCATGTAGCGGTGCGGAGATTCAAATATGTAACTATACGGTTGTGTTAAGATTTGGTTGGAAGTTCAGGACTAAGACAAAGATTTTCCTGAAAACGCTTTGTGAATCAGACCCCAGAAAACTTGACGATATGATTACATAAAGTGTGCAATATGATACAATGTCATTTCATATTGGCATAGCTGCTAGTTTAGAGTTTTATGTTTTGCTACAAAATTGCATCTTTGTACAATATTGCAGATACCAAGCCATCTTCTGTTTTATTTATGGTATCATTGTGTTCGGTGCTGTGCCTAGATGTATGGAATTATCTGGTTAGCGGACCTACACAGTCAATTTGATGATGTCGACATACTCATTCTCCTTATCTCTCCTGTCTGCCATGATCTTGATCATCCTGGCTTCAACAATGCCTACCAGGTACAGCTGGCCTGAAGCTCTCTCTGATTCGGGTTTAAGGAACGTGTGTAGTAACAATGACTATGGTTCGAAGCATCGCACCTTCCTCTTTAGTCACCTTTTATGACACACCCGAGGAATTCTGGGCGGCAGACCTATTCTCTCTCTTTCTACCCGTCTGCAGGTCTGCCGTCTACCCCCAGTCCCCGTTTCGTCTGCCCCAAGTCGGCAGGAGTTATCTGAAGTGCGATGGTGTAGGGTTTCCAATTTTTATATTAAACTTTGTAACTGGTGTTGAAATTTGTTGTATTTATTGCGCTGTACAATCGCACAATCTCCGTTCTCTGCGTGGTGTAATATCACCGCGCAACCTCCGTTCATGCCGTGTTATTTTACCACCCGTCCTCCATTCCCTGCGCGCAGATAAACGCGCGGACGGAGCTGGCGCTGCGCTACAACGACATCTCTCCGCTGGAGAACCACCACTGCTCCGTCGCCTTTGAGATTCTCGAGAGCAAGGGCTGCAACATCCTCACCGGCCTTGACCCCGAAGAGTACAGGCGCTTCCGAGAGGGAATGATCAAGTGAGTGGTGTTGTAATCGCGCCACCGGTTATTACGGTAATTTCTTTACAGGGACTATGTTATGGTAATTATATCATTACATTAACACAAATAAATATTGTCAATACTACATTGTCAATTGTAAATGATAAAGTGGGCTATAAAAGTGGCAACTACGTTGCCGGCAATTACGATAATTACATTACAGTAATTACATTTCAATAAAATGACATCATTACGGTAACCCAGATTTTTAAATGTCAAATCTTGATCTTTCCGTGGGGAAATGATGAAATATAATTACTGTGCTCTGTGGTTGTTTGTGGTCGTGCAGTTTAATCCTATAAAACATGCGTAGCGTTACACCTGTTCCTTCTAAAACAGGCGTAGTGCAGGTGCTCAGCCACAAGTGCTAAGCCGCTTAGGCCTATAACTCCATAGTCGATTTTCATGCATAGTGGTACACCTGTCCGCGACAAATTAGACATACAATATTTATGCACTTGATCATCATTTTGCCAAGCCTGCCAAACTTAACCCAGTTGTATTTGTTAGGGTTATAAATTGTTAGGTTGGTAATTGATTTTAGGCCGGATAATGACGATGAACTAAATTGATAGACGAAAGTAATATTTACTAGATGCTTGCTACGGTGCTAGGTGCATTCTGGCAACGGATATGTCCAAGCACAATGAGATACTGAAGAGTTTCAAGGCGATCATTCCCAGCTTCGATATGAGTGTCAAGGAGCACAAAGACATTGTAAGTGCTTGATACATTCTGTGCAAAGAAATTTGTGCGAAATATGGTTTTAAAGCATGATCAGGATATTCTACCCGCTGCGACGATTCTAGCTCAAAATTTTTCATAAAATTGAAGCGATTGTCCGTGGTATTCTGATAGTTTTTCTTCAGTTCTGGTCAATTTAAGTTACTTATCAAACAATTGAGTGACTAGCCGATTATAAGACAAGCCCTTGATACAAATCTGAATTATATGACTAAACACTTCAAGTGGTTGCGTGACTGACCCCACCAGCTCTTCATGGCCCTCATGAAGTGCTGTGACATATCCAACGAAGCCCGGCCACTGAACGTCGGTAGTCGCTGGTTCGAATGTCTGCTGCAGGAGTTTTTTTATCAGGTTTGGCGAGAAAGGGCCGATATGGTCGTTTGTGTTAGTTAAGTAGTTCAGTTTTATTGTTTGATGTCTCGATGGTGGGCTTTGACTGTGAGAAGGGTGATGGGTATATTGCATCGTTTTGTTGTACCATATCTATTTTCGATTTGTAACTGTACACAAATTTTGTAATTAAAATTCTTTTCGTCGAGTCCAGTTTTGTTATGTATTTCTTCAATTGATGTTGGGGTTCATTTTTTTGTTTTGTTATTCGTGCATGCTAGTTTTATTGGCTTTTTGGTGTAATTGTACTCTTTTCTCAGAGACCAAAAAAGCGGTGAATAATACATACTGTGTACCACGTCAATGGGAAACGCCATTGGTATGTTACGAAAGTAGTTTAGTTTCATGACTCTTCCAATCATGCTCTAGTAACATGCTCTTCCGATCAGTTTCTAATACAATATCCAAATTTATCGGTGTAGCATTGAACTGTGATCAGCTGATGATGATACTGATGAAGACGGCGGACATATCAAACGAGTGTCGTCCGATGAACGTGGCCGGTGTGTGGCTCGACTGTTTGTTGCAGGAATACTTCATGCAGGTAAACATAATCTCAATGCATGCTGCTTCTAACGCTTTACTGCTGCGCCTTTTTGCATCCAAACAGCATCATTTTGCTACTAATCTATGCAGCATGGTTCATATTTGAAAGTTCGGTTTATTGACGATGTGTTTGGCATTTTTAAACTGGTTAGATGTAGTTCACTGAGCATTCTGGTTTCGTGGCTATTGGTGAAAACTTTCTTGACTTTAAAGTTAATCAAGTTTTCACTAAATATTAAAGAAACCGAAGCATTAGCTCTAAACCTAACCAATGCACAGCAATTAAAGTAAAATTAAATGCTTTTACGTTAATGGCTATGTTAGGGTTTAATGAGCTAAAGTCTTTTCATAGATATTCCTGCTCCTACTTGACCTTGTTACTTCACATTGTGAAATTAGCTCTTGTTGTATGACATTTGTTATGAAGCATTCAATGTGAAAGAGAAACAAAATACAAAATTTGTGTTTAATGCTTTTGATGAAGAAGAAAATCCTAACAAACGCTGCGTAGAGATGACATCTTCTGCTGAAAGCTTCTTATTTTTTGTGCGACTAATTAGTACCACAGGTTATCCAGACATCAAAAATGGTCAGATAACCTGAATGATATTCGTTATTGGTTTCTCTTATGGCCAATATTTAGATAAGTTTTTCTTGTTTTGTTTTGGAAGCCAACTGGAATATGAGCTGGAAATTAATTCAAGTTCTGATCTTTTTGCATGCTATTGTTGTGCATTATCAATGCATGTTAATTGCTATGTTAGCTTGCTATTTGCATGTAATCTAATATAATATATTGGACGCTATTTGCCTTGTTGAGTTTTATCTTGTTTTTGCAATCACAGCTAGCTTGGCTGTTGGCTGAAAACGCGATGTGGCCTAAAAAATTATTTTGCTGCTCATTCTTTTCCAAGTTGCATTATATTATTACTTTCCTTTGTAAAGTTACTTTGTATATCATTCGTGAGATCTGTTGATTTTTGAATGGCACGCTCTAATTTTGCTTCTTATATTTTAAAATCTTTTTATCTCTAAATGCTCTGGAACCATTATGCTTGAAAGATGTGCAAACTAAATTTGTCGATCTTGTTGTCAGCTTGTCGTGTCGTTGTCAGACGTTGCGTAAATTTAGCCATTTTCTATAAGAAAATAATGTGCTTAAATATTTGCAATTCTGCCCCATTGGTAGGGGTAGGGATAAGTGCTGTTGATATTAACTACACACGCGAGCAATCTCATGTGGTCATACAGTTTTGTTATTTTCATGACGATCAACAAAATAGACTGAACAACGCAATATGAGTAGGCCTTGTTTATGTCTCTATGCAGCGGAGTATTTTTTGTGTATTACGTCATACAGCATAATGCAGGTTGTTGGAGTACAGCATAGAACTGATGAAACATACCAAGTGCTGAGCCTGCTCCTTCCTAAACAGGCACAGTGTAACAGCTCAGCCTTTAAAAACCGGCTAGGGTCGCGACCATAGCTTCCATAGTCGATTTTTGATGAGTGAAAACTGCCATAGTGGATTTTGTCATCGTATTCGTCTATGCCCGTTTTAGATTACGCTGTACAGTTTGCATCGAACCATCATCTTTGGCATGCTACGCCTGCTATTCTTAACTGTATATTGTCGATGACGTCGTACAGCGCAGTAGGGCTACATTTTGCTGAATGGTTCATTTCGCTGGTTCAGAGCGACGTGGAGAAGCTGTCTGGACTGCCTGTCGCGCCCTTCATGGACCGCGACAAGGTGACGAAGCCGTCGGCCCAGATCGGATTTATTCAGTTCGTCCTGCTGCCGCTGTTTGAGAGCCTCGGAGAACTCTACCCAGTGCTTATCGTACGCCTTAGGAGATCTGTGAAATTCAAATTTAAATTTTCTATTCATTTTTTAAGTTGATAGTTTATTTGTATTTTGTGCGAGGAATTTATTGGAATTTTAATTGAGAAAATTCAGCATTTAAAAATGCGACTCGGTTAATTTCTTTTAACAAGTTTTGAAACTATGTTACATAAGTGTTTTTATAGTTGCATTGTGAAGTCTATGCCATAGACTGAACTTCATTTCACAAGAAGGTTTGAATTTTGCGACTCGCTCGCCGATCTCGCGTGTGGGTGGGGATGCCAACAGTGATTTTTAAGTTCATAATTGTGAGGCCAATGCGTGGTCTTTTTTGACTTTATCGAACAGTTATTTAGTGGAGTTGAACAAATTTGGAATGGTTTGTGACTTTTTGCTATGTCGAAATAAACAATAAAAATATGATTTTGCTCAATTTCCGAGGATTTTCTATAATCTATATCTATATCCCTAATTGACCTAAACCCGCCCCAGTCTATGGCCCTGCTAGGCCCTACGTGTTTTAGACACATGTGTTGTATGCAGCCGGATATTGTTAATCCAGTCAAGTCTGCACTGAGGTACTACACGGACATGCGGGACAACATCGAGAAGGAGAAACTACTAAAAGAAGCGATGCAGACACAGGACTCCGAGAATACAGGTTGAGAGCGCAGACCAAATTATTAAATCTAGACACGCCGCGTAGTGATTGCGACCCATCTTTAGCGTGGGATACAAAAAGGGATTGTCAAGACTCTTTAATTAAGGCATGGACCTATCAGCAGAGTTTCATATACCCATCAGAAGTAGCGCTAATTTTGGCAACCAATAGCAGCATCGTGTGCAATCGAGAACTTTATTCGCCACGATGGAAGAGAACATATACAATTACCTCATACAGGCACATTTACAAAGATCAGCCATAAGCTGACTCTACATACATTCTTGCAAATAAACATGTGAATTTTATTTTGATTTCATGTTCAATGTTCTTAAAGATTTCTTAACTGCAAAATTGGCATCGACTTCTGCTCATTCATAGACTTCTGCTCATTCATAGACTTCTGCTCATTCATAGACTTCTGCTCATTCATAGACTTCTGCTCATTCATAGACTT
>JAQIWG010003411.1:0-17951 GCA_034695025.1 Chamaedrilus cognettii
CTTTATTTATATAGATAGCTAACCATCTAGATTTTTCTGTGGATATGGGTAGTTGCCAGGTGTCCGCCCACTTTGTAATTTTGGCACGCCTTCGCTAAAGGCATTATCTTCTATATCATTATATTTAGTGGTATATGCTTTTAGATCGTCAGCATACAATTTAGAAATGAATGGGAGCGGTATTTCATCTTCGATATTATTCATAAAAAATATTAATAGGATTGGTCCGATTACGGACCCTTGCGAGACCCCACTACACACGTTTTGAAAGTCAGAGAAAGAGCTCCCTATTTTAACACGCTGAGTTCTCTCAGGTAGTAGCGAACTTATGCATGCCAGCATGCCCTTTAACCCCGGCCCAATTAAGTTTATGAATCATTTTCGGGATCGAGACGCTGTCGAAGGCGCGAGCAAAGTCGACGTGCGCGACAAATGTGTCGTGTCTAGAGTCAAGGTTTTCAGTCCAATCATTTAAGTATTCCAATAGATTCAGGCACGTTGAATGTCTGGATCTGAAGCCATGTTGCTATTCGGAAATCAATTTTTACGGCGTGCGCTGATGAGCGAACACCGTGTTGCTTCGGCCCGGTATCTTTATTTTTATTTTTCTTTATTTTTATTTTTTTTATTATTATTTTTTTCCATACGGATCTTTGGCGCATTCCCAGAGACTCGCCTCCTGACCTATAAGTCTAGAATAAGGGTCAAAACATTTTTGCCGTCAACGAAAACGTTTCCAGCGAGAAAATTTCATTGCAAACATTGTGGGGGTGCCCGGGGGGCCACCGCGTGCACTTTGTGCAGGAATCGCGATAACGTTTTTACTATCAGTCCGATTTGCACGCTTTTTGCACCAGATTGTTCCACTTATTACTTACTAAAAAAACGCCCTATACATGTTTTAACAAAATATTAATACGTAAGGTGGGCGAACGGTTTTTATAAAAGTTGGGGGGCGGCCAAAACCTTTGCGCCAGAATACCTCAACCACCACGGAATGGATTTTGGCCATTTTTTCAGGGAACATGCGGACTAAGTCCGGATTATACACGTTTGCTTGGATTTTGAAAAAAAGAACGGTGTTCCCGGGAACCCCCCCCCCCAGATTTTTATTTTTAGAAATATTTTCACGTCATCGTGGGTAACAACCTTAAGGGTGACAATTATGAAACCAGGGGGAAAACATATATGCCATTGGGAAAAGCGTTTCAGGCTGAATAATTCATTTAAAAATATGAAACTTGGGGGTCATTTCATGCACTTTTTCAAGAATCGCGATAACTTTTTTACTATCAGTCCGATTTGCACGCGTTTTGCACCAGTTTATTCCACTTACTACTTAGTAAAAATCGCCCTATATATGTTTTAACAAAATATTCATACATGAGATGGGCGATCGGTTTTTATAAAAGTAGGGGGGCCAAAACCCTTGCGCCACAAAAACTCAGCCGCCACTGAACGGATTTTGACAGTTTTTTTAGTGAACTTGCTCACTATGCTCGGATTATATAGCTACGCTTGGATTTGTACTAAATTAACTGTGCCCCGTGGAGCCCAGATTTAGATAAAAAAAAATAATCTTTATCACAGAAAATGTGTCCTGTGTTCATGTTGTAGATGTTTGCCTAATCTTTCCAAAATGGGTAAATCCTGCAGTAAATTTAAAATCTCGTGTTTATCTACTCGTGGGGGCATCCGCGCACGCCGTTTATGCACCGGTACTGTGCTTTTCCGTCTAGTTTTCCTTCCAAGAAAAAGGTTAAAACCATTTTTATTACAGATTCAAAAATCTTACTACCAACGCACGTTAAGGAGATTGGCCTATAATTTTTTGGGGAAGCCACTTTTTTTGGGGGAGCCTTTTTGAAGATAGGGACGACTTTTGCTTGTTTCCGGATGTTGGTGACCTCTCCCGCCTGCATGAAAATATTGAACATTCTAGTCAGTGGGTGCCAGTAGCTTGCCAGCTAGCAAGCTGGTAAGCTAAGTTTTTAAACAATATTGGCGGAAGACCTAAGCTATACATTGTCATTGAGTAAGTTTTTAGGTGCCATTCGCAACTTGTTAGCAATTGTGTTACATTCTTCATCGTGTGGCACGATACAGCATAATTTCGCTAAGTCTTACAACCTTGCAGTAAATTTTCTAGTACGTCATGACAACATTAACTTCCATCCAACATTTCCAAGAGTTTCTTGTTTTCTTTAATAATAACATATCGTTACAGAAAGATCACCTGAAACACAAATACATCGTCCATGAATTGTTGGAGGCGTTCTTGTCAATTTACAATGAGCAATTACAGCAGCTACAGCTACTGTACATGTAGCTGTATTAATTGCACTGCTATGTTCAATGTTTGCTATGCTATGATATGAATGTAATAATTGCACTGCTACGGTCAAATGTTTTCATGATCAAGATTTTTTTGCTCTTAGTAGCGTTTTAGAAGTTTTGTTGCTCATTCACAGATTTCAAATGGCATTGACTTATTCAGTAGTGATTCAAAGTTTTAAGGGAGAATTGTTGAAAAGGGATAGAAAAAATTATGCTCGTAATAATTAGGCTACATATCAAGGCCTGTGGCGGCGGATCGCATGGAGGGCCTCAGCGGGCCGCTTGCGGCCCGCTGACCGGCATAATTATGATCGTCTAGAAAAGGTTATCTAAAAAGGCTTCGTGATAATTAATGGTACGGCGTACAATGTAGGCAAGATGCACTCAGGCCTAATCAAATCGATCCTATTTATCTATCGGTATCAATGATCGTTTCTGTTCGTTTACTTCACGCGAGAGCGGCAGACACTGAACTTAAAAAAATAGTCATCAATGCTAGGCTAAAAGCCAATATGCCTACCGTTATACTCGTTCAGCATGGCTTATAGATATTGAACTTAGAGGCCTGTCCATCATAACTAATTATGAGCCAAGCAAGTTATCATTAAAGTTAGGCTATCTCAACAGCGCATTTATCATTGATTGACGATCTAATTTAATGATTGATCTAATTTATGACTATCACTCTATAGTTATGCAGACATGCCCAGCATTTTTGGGCCATTGCAAAAATATTTCAATTTACTTAATTATCACGTGCCATGAAGAAACTTATCTGTGTTGTGATCTGAACATTGTGCTTTGATCTAGGCCTAGCCTACACTAAATCAACGCCTTTAAATCTGCAGGTTGAACAGTAAGTACATAGCCTGATATTGTCAGTCCTACTGTTGTCACAAATTCCCAAGCTATATAAACCAAACTGCAGCTCGGAGGCATTCGGTAGAGATTTTTTGTACATGTAGCCTAATGGCCACTGGACAGCAAGGCCGGCGCCAAGCTATTCACGAATTGGGGAGCCAGCAAAGCTTCAGAAGGAGCCAGAATTATACATTGTATATATAGAATCATCCTTCCTTGTTCAAAATAGAGGAGGTGCAGAATGAAAGCTGGGGGCCTATGCCCCGCTGCCTCCCCCCCACCTCCATGGCGCCCGGCAGATGGGCAGTACAATAAAGCAAATCCTAGCAGCAAACTAGTCTTGATCTATTTTTGCTTTAAAAATAATGAAATGATGAACATAAAAAATTTACCATAACTGTTATTTTAACCAATATTATTATGAATAAGTTTTAAATAAAGACTTAAAACATCTGTCTATATGATTCAATTATAAATATTTATCAGACAACGAGCATTATATTACAAGCCTTGAATTACTATGTACCTCTCTTCAGTCCTTCACCGCCTCGCTGCGACAGAAGAAGTTGACTAAACTACTAAATCAAACACAAAGCACCCTACACGCACACTGCACAGTCCTAGCTCACCGCCTTGCTGCGGTAGAAGACGACAACGTCCTTCCCGTTGACCTCCTTTAGCTCCACCCTGTCCCCCTGCGCGCATCTCCTCCTGTCCCCGTGCCGCTCGGCGATCTCGTCGTGCAGCACACAGACCATCTCCCTCGTGTCGTCAGAGGCGGCGAGCTTCTGCAGCAGCATGTCGGCGATGTCCTTGTTGGGCCGAGTGCGGCACAACTCAGTCCTCACCACCGCATCGATGCTCGTCTCGAACTCATCGTTGTCGTCGTCACTTCCCGCGTCCTTCAACACCAAATCAAATCAAAAGCGCTTTATTTTAGACCTTGAAATTAGCTCGAGAGTCAAACGCGACAAGGCTAAATTAATTAGACGGGGCCACGGGGCGGTCATTCTCAGCGCAGACGAACGTATGCCATTCAGTGTTGCCTACATCGCGCAATGTTTGATCGATTGACTGACTTTATTTCCGTCGCAGCACAATAAAAATACAGAAAAACTAAAAACAGCAAACGATCGAAATACGTGTAGTTACTCAAAGGCATCGAGTGTTCTTAATTAAAAAACCGCTTTAAAAAGCGCACAGCATCAAAACACAGTCATGCAGGCTACAATGCATGGCGCATTTTCTTCATAATTATGCGCATGTACATTTTTGTAGCTGCGTAATATGTACAGTAGCTCATAATAATGTGTACCGTGTAGGTCACTTGTTGAGTATATAAAAAATACAGTTACATATTATTAAAAGCAGCATTATGCAGAGTATAAAAAATGTTGCAACAATAATTGCATAACTCGCGCGTAAAATGTACATCTGCAAAAACTTTCATAGCAGCAAAGACAGCAGCAGTGCAGCAGTATCGGTAGTCTACTCTGCAGACAATCAATCTTGTAAGTCAATTACTTTGTAGATCTGGTCAAGAACGTCGTTGAGGTTGCTCACTTTCTTCGTTGGCTTGTCTTTCTTGCTCGCCGGCGCTCTGCGTTTGGTCTCGGCCGCGTCGTTGATCGTGGACGTGTCCTCCTGAATCGTTTCCTGCTGGTGTCTTGCCCAGTCGGACGGGCGATCGTTTTTAGTTTTAGACGGCGCTGGCTTAAACAGCCCAACGCGGGCTGTTTTTTCGTTCGATGATTCGTGTCTCTCCTTCTTGTGTCCTTCCTTACTCGAGCGTCCAGTGGGTTTGTTAGAACTGACGACAGATGACGACTCGGAGTGAATAGGTCGGGACCGTTCAACGGGAAAGTCCGTCATTTTCATGCTTCCCCCCCTGCTGCATCTGCGTTCCTCCCAGTGGCGCTTCTCCTTCAATTCTAGACGCTGGGGTGTAGACACTCTCGATTTACGCTTCTCCTTCTTCTGCCTTCCGTTCTTCTCTTCGTCGTCCGATGCCAGCTCAGATTCGTGATCAGTTTCGTTCAACCCGTCCACGTCATCGTCACTGTACACATCAGTAAACTCGTCTCTTTCTCTTCTTTTTTCTACTTCCGCTGCCACTCGTGTCCTCTTTCTCTCTTGGGTTCTCTCCGCCGACGCCGTGGCTTCCTTTTCGATCGTGCTGACGATGGCTGCCGTCATGCTGTGCACGGTCGCCTCCATGGCTGCATCCGGCAGCACCCTCAGAGTCGCCTCGAGGATCGCCGCCGGTATGGTCGTCATGGTCGCCTGGTGGACTGCCTTGGCAATGTTCTTCAGCATCGAGTCGAGCACTTCCGCCGGCATCGCCTGCACTCTGAACTCGAGCATCCCGGACGAATCCGGCGCTAGCCCGCCGTCATTACCTGTTGGTTCGGCTTGCAGGGTGTTTGCTTTTTTGTTTTTCGGCGCTGCGGAAGCCGCGGATTTTCTCTCCAAGTTTTCTCTTTCCTTGTGACGCTTGTCGGTGTTAGAATGGTCCGCGGTTTTTTCTTCGTGTTTGGTCTTTGCACGAGTCTCAGCGCGGCGTTGTCTTGCGACGCTCTCCTCATCAGAGGTGATCTGGGTGCTGCGGTCCGGGGACATCACGCTCTTACGATGTTTCGACTCTCGCCGCGGTGGTGCGTGGGCTGGCTCACCTAGGTTGTTCTCCCTGCCTCCGAGCTTGTTGCGGGGTGGCATGTTTTCGTTTTCTTGCCGCTGCCTGCTGGCTGGGCTAGGTGGGGCGTTGCGTTGCATTTTAGACTTTCTTTATACACAAGATATTATTCTGCAACAAAAATTCTAGGCTACATGCACATTACACAGGGATGCCATATTGTCTTTTTAACTATTTATTTAGACTTTTTCATTTGCCTGCAAAATTTACGAGCGAGGGGGGGGGTTAGGGGCCAAGGTTTTTTAAAGTTGGGGGTGCATTTGCCCCCTTTGGTAGGCATTGGGGACTGATAGGGGACTGGGAAGGCATTTAAAGGAGGAATTTTGGGGGAGGCAAATGCCCCCAAAGGCACTATAGCCCACAGTGTCTCTCCAAATGTTCAATGCAAAAAATGTAGAGAGGGCCAAGATCGCGAGCCTGCATGCATGGCTGCATTGCAGCTTAAATTTATGGGCCAGTGCTCCTCCTGCCCCTTAACTTGTTTCATCCCTGCCTACATGCAGCCTGACTGGCCTAGGGAATACTTGTCGTGAATCTCTATTGCATATGGAAATTGAAGATTACGCAAAAACCATGAATGTTTAGGTTAATACAGATGGCATAGGCCTGCAGTGTCACGTCTGCAATAGCATAAACGGTCTGCACAAACTAGCTAAAGGACACGTAAACTGATAACGAGTCAGCTAGGACTACATTCAGCAGACCAGCGTTCTTATAGCTCGCAGGCTCAAGACAAGATGTCCTTGTGGAATTTGAAGCAACGATTCGCTAATTCGCTAAATCGATAGTGCAGTTCTGCTAGACATCAGCGTTCCTGGTTTAGGCTCTATATCGATAGCCTATATGTACTGTAGACCTACATGCGAACTGTGAAGTATACTCTGACATTTACGCTGAGTCAGTGGTTAAAGTGGAAAGCAAGAGGTGAGGGGTCCACATTTAAAAAACGCCCGCTAAGGTACAATGGCAAAATAAATGCTTTTTCTTTGCCATATCTAGAAGTGCGTAACTCCTAGTCGGATATTTGAGCGGCTTTGCGCCTCTGCGGCTCTGAGCGGCTCTGGGCGGCTCTGAGCGGCTCTGAGCGGCTCCGAGCGGCTCAGAGCCGGTCAGAGCGGCTCTGCAAAGCTGCTGAGCTCTGAGCGACCCTGAGCGGCTCTGAGCGGCTCTGAGCGGCTCTGATCTGTCATGCAGATCCCTTAACATGGCCTATGCTAAGTAAGTTAGCCTACTGTAAATGTCAATGATTCTGGTCTTTCGTTTATGGTATAGGATCTCTATTTAATTGAAAGTGCCGGGTCTCAGATTGGAGGTGCCGGGTCCCACATTTGAAGCGGCGGGTCCTCAATATGAGTTGCCGGATCTGAGACGTAGGCCTACCCGGCGGGACCCGGCCCACTTTAACCACTGCTCTGAGCCCGTAGATCAAGAGGCATACATGTAGACCTATAATAGGCCTACCGTGCTCTGTCTGATAGCGGCCTTTTAAAATAGGCTATCGTCACTCGAGGATAGCGGCTGAATGCAGTTGGTTTATGTTAGTGACAAGTACGTGATTGCAGCCAAGGCGTGATAGCAATGCAACTATCGATCGGTAGACTCAAGCACAGGCCAGTGGACTACATATAATAGGCATACGTTGTCCTAATCTCGAGCCCGTAACTTGACATGCTTGCCATTATCTTTCCGCTCGCGTTGAGAACCTGATCGACAGTAAAGATGACCAGTGGCTTGGCCCACTGATAGGCTCGTTATTATCCGATTAACCGATAGACTAATTAATGTACTCCTACAGATGCTACAGAACTAAACACCAAATTATTGTTTCATTAGTCGCGACGATGACTGCACGGACATGATTTCGAGTGCGCAGTATTTACACTCCATGAACGTTAGCCTACTTAGTGTACTACTACTCTACTTAGCTTAGTGTACGCCTGCTTTTAGTGCTTTTTAGTTGTACCTAGACTTAGCATAATACTAAATCCTACACCAACGATACTACGCGCCGCGCTGCTACATTGGAAATGGTTACACCTTACAACGAACAAATGCGCGCGGCAGTAATTTATAAAATTACCTTGTTAATTTTATTGTCTTCAGTCTGAACTAGAGCAACGCATGCACGCAACTTACGGCGGACGAAACATTTACAACGTTCGTGTCAGCAGCGCCTACCAATTAGACCAAGCTGAATGAGTTTACAAGCTCGAACTACTTTAAATCGAGTTAGCAATGACAATAACTATTGCAATAAGACTTTAATTCTGAATCAATCATACATCGGTAACAATGGGCTCTACATTATGTTTACAGGAAGGCCTACGCAAGAGCTCGACCTAGGTCCAGCTCTTGGCCTGCAGCTCTAGCCTAATTTCAATGTCTAAAACACAAAAAACAAGGTATCTCGCAGCTTCTTACTAAATTTGCAGTTTTGTTTATTCTATATGTATGTCAATGCCTGCAGCTACGATAGATAGACTATTGCAAGGTTTCAACTTTCAACTTTTGATTGTCAATGAAACAACATCTTTAAATCATTGCAATAAGCACAAGTTAGGTTAGATCACAAAGTGTAATCAGATCTTAAAGTGTAATCTCGTTAGCGCAGAACGCGTTAATGGTTTTTGACCGATCCATGCCAATACAATCCTCAATTCTCATCATTGACCATTCTTGGCCTAGGCAATTGTTATTTTGTTGGATTTAATACTATTGACTGACGATTCAAATTCGCGATACGTGATCTAAAAATTCGTAAAACATGCATGCAATTCCATGATCGTCCTTTTATGCCAAGTTGACATATCAATCCACTCTTCATTGACACGATGTCCGCCGTTATGCAATCTACTTACTAAACAATGTAAATAAATATAATGGAGCCATAATGCACGATCCAGCTCACAAACCTGATGTTGCTATAATTATAGAAACGATGTGCGACTAGTGCTCAATGATCTAAAATTACATTACGATCGTTTCGTTGTCTGATAACAACAAACGTGGAGCGCCCGCTGGTGCGCCGGCCATGTTGTGTCCAGTGACGTCATCAGGCAGCGTGTCTAAGTGTTAGTGACGTCATCAGGCAGCGAGCAGCACGGGGGCGGAGGTTCCGCGCAGGACCTGGGCGTTGATACCGTCATGGAAGCGGTGACGTCTGCCCGTCGTGACGTTGTCGCGTAGGTCGGGCACCGCCTCGGCGGGGTGGTGCTTCTGGAACCTGCACAACACAGTTTCACGTACGCCTATACTCTGCATGCTCAGGGTGGATGATATTTTAGTTCAGAAAATAATAGTTCATTTTGGTTTTAGTTCAATGTTAGCTCGGGATCTGTTGTTTTAGTTTTAGTTTCAGTTTTCGATCAGGCAATCTTTTTCGTTATCGCTCATGATAAGGGCATAAAACGTCTGGCCTATGTAAAAGCATCGACGTTAACACAGCAGACGTCAAAAAGGGCAATCAGTTATAACTAACGATTAGATTTCATTTTCGTTATCGATCGTCATAAAAAATAAAATATCACTCGTTTGCTTTTTGCATCCTTTCCTTTTGTTGCTTTTGTTGCATGTGTAAATGAAAATGTGAATTAAAACACGCACAATGTTGTGAAATGTGAAAATAATTTCGACTTGGCTAATATTAGTGTTGTTATAAATAATTTGTGATATTGATTGAATTAAAATACATCGTTTTCTGAAGAAGCGTACATATTTTTGTGCTGTTTTCTTTTGCATGGCAGGCTAACAGCCTACTAAGACCCCTGTGGCATAAATGGTAGTAGCCTAATCCGATGCAAGTCATCGGGTTACTTGATCTTAGTCTCGTTGTCTTACAAAGACTAAATAAGAGTATCACATATTTTTTCTCTTTAAAACCTCGCCAAATGAGCGTTCTTCACCTCTTGAGTGCGTCGGTCCTGGAGAAGCAGGTGACGGCATCGGGAACAACGCACGGCTTGTGCACCTCGACCACTTCACAGGGAGTCTCTCCCGAGTAACTGCCGAGTCCGACCTACCCATGCCACACAGCAACCATGTGTACTCAACCACTCTCTCACGGAGCTGCATGTATTCTAATAATAAAATTGTCATTTAGTAAAGAGTTGATTTCTATTAGTATCTAAGGTGAGGCAAGTAGTAGGAGACGATTTGGGTGTACATACCATGTGACTGAGGTCGTACTGGTGCTTGACGACGTTCTTAGTGAGGCAGGGGGCGCCAGAGTCAGCGACCGCGTGACAGGGGGACTGCGATAGGGACCTCTCCTGCGCACAAGACTATTCTCTATGCATCTACTGCTTGTACAATGCTGTTTAGAGTAGGCTATAGGCGCATAGTGTCATACAATGTGATGTAATGTCGCACGTGACGTGTGAACTGTTGTAAGTACAGTATACAGTGTATCAATAGTGCTTTTGAAAAGTTTGGAGAGTTTCAGAAATAGGGAATAAGGGGGCGAGGGGGCGTGGAGATCCATCAGAGGATGCAAAGTATAGGCTACTTATTTAAATAATTCACATTCAGGCATGGCGTTCAAATGGCGTTTAAATATCGTTTAACGAACTGGAGACAGAAAAAATTACCTTCAAATAAGAGAAAATAATGTAAGAAAATCGAATCAATAGTGGGCTGACGGCAACAACGCACCATCAGAGAAAAACCTCAAACGAAGATATTCACGTTTTAAGTTTTTTGGTTGTTTTCTTTTTGTGTTCTTTCCTTGATAACTCTGCATGTTGAAATCACAGCGAAATAGAACTTGTATCAACATGTTCAGAAATTATTCAGTTTTCCAAAATAGTACATTGTGTATCCCTAGAAATTATTTATTCTATCAAAATATCGTTTCAAACGGGATAATGTATTGCAGATGGTGTCTTGTTGCACACACATTTTGTTCTTCTGAAAAATGCATTATCCTTGTGGCACAATCTGAGCACAATCAGCTTTGATGAATAAATCTAGTCACAAAGTTTTTTTGAAAATTATTAATCATGATAAATTCTGTAGCAATATTGATGCAAAAACTAAAAAAGCATTATGCCAATAATTAAGAAATGACTTGTTAAACTATTAAAGCCGACAGTACTCAATTTCATTACAATCCTATTCCTACACCACTAATTCCATTGCATCTGTTCCAGGGTACTTTTAATTTTAACGAAAAGGAATCTCTATGATAATTGAGTTAACACATTATGCAACTGGTACCTCACCAGTCTTAACTGAAACTGTTATTAAAGCTTGCAAATGACCACATGCGTTCAAGAACTGTATTCCAATCGGCAGAGAATCTTAATCATAACCATACATTTTGAGCTAAGCCGCACAAGCCGCACAAGCCGCACAAGCCGCACAAGCCGCACAAGCCGCACAAGCCGCACAAGCCGCATAGACCGCACAGCGGCTTTGCCAAAGCCGCACAAATGCGGCTCTGGAGCTTTGTACATAATTCAAGTGTACATAATTCACCAAGCTTCAAATTCAACAAAAGTGCTTTGTTGCTTTGTGCATAATTCAATTGGTTCCTTCAGGCAAAATATTAAAGCACCAACGTCCATTAAAATAATGAGATGGTACTTTGTAGCTTTAATAGTTGACTCTTCAGCAAGTTTACAAGGCAATGGTGCATTGTTGCTGTCAAGAAACCTCGTTTGATGATGCAAACATGCTTTTATTTTCCTATTTTTTGACCTTTTAGGCTATTATTTCACGAGATAGTGCGTTGTAGCTCGATAGATCTCATTCTGAAGAAAATTCTGCTATATAGAAGTTCATACCTCAAAAAAATCGATATAGTGCATTGTTGCAGTCAGCCCACACAATACACAAATTCAGGCTACACCTAGTAGGGGTTTGTTCGGAAATCCTCAAATAGCTTCACAGCAATATTTTAGCCTCGCTGCATGCCGCACTCACCCAGTAGCTCTTCTCTGGCGCCCTGCGTCTGCACAGCTCGCCCTCCTCGTTCGTCCTGATGACGTCATAGCTCGGCCTGCACGCTGACGTCACATAGCTGCGCTCAGCGCCGTACAGCGGCTGCGTCCACTGGCTGCAGCCGCCGCGTTGGTCGTTGGCGTCTCGATGGGCCGAAATGGGGGTGAGGTGGACGCGCTGCAGGGCCTTGGACGTGTGGAAGGGCTCGAGGGCCTCAAACCTGTACCAACGTCACACGCTCGGGATTAGGCCTGTGAGAGCTGTGAAAAACATGATGTTTGTGATCTGTGTTTGGATAGGTGCAAAACCGAGGTACACTCATTATAGGCCTCCTGAAAAAGTAGTATTCATTTTGACGCTGTATGCAAAGTGATAAAACACAATGAATCACAAATAATTGTAATTTATAATTTAAATTATAAATACATCAAATACATCTTTAATTATAAATACATGTACTTCATCAAAGAAACAAAACTTTATCAACTAAATTACAAGATCAAATCGCAACATTCACGCATGATATGATCGGATAAGAATAGCCCTACAAGGTAAAGTTTGGCGATCCTTCGGATCACTCGCATTAGCACAGGGAAGTTTCACAGCTGGCAGCTCCCTGTGTTCGAGACGCTTGAGACCTTAAATTTAACTCCTCGACGCTATCAAGAGCATGAGTTGAAACAAAAAGCATGAATTAAACAAAAGCACCGAAAGTTCCCCAGGCCAGTGCATGATCTGAAAGAACGCGTAAAGATCTATAAGCCTACTTGTTGAAACAACTGAGATTAACTGATGAAGGCCAAGCCAAGGATGTACGTACAGTGAGGGTCGGTCGTGCGGTTGTGGCACACTGCCGCACAGCGCGCGGTTGAAGCGTTCTCGTGCGCTCAGTGCGTGCGCGTCTGTGTTCATGCGCGTGTTGAAGTCGAGCGCGCCGCGGTGCGCTCCGGTGAGGTCACAGAGCGCCGCCCCACCCCTCTCATTGTGGTTTAGCTCATACTCAAGCCTATCGGGGTTGTAGCTGGGCACGTGCGTCCCCGTCCGCTCTCGCACGTATCTAACATGACAGTCAGACAGTGCTTTGATAAAGACACGATTTTCGTTTTTGACAAGCAAGTGCTTGACAAGGAAATCAAAATATTAAACAATAATGCATGTTAATTCAACGGTTTATGGCTCAAGCATTATCGCGATTGAGCAACACTCTAATGCTGCAAGTTATTGACAGGAAAAAACCAAGAAAATTTTCTATTATTCCAATGGATAAATTCTAAACGAATTGTTACAGCGTTCGTTTTGCTAAAGAAAAATTAAGACCTTAAACTATCGTCTGAGGCTTCCTTAGCAACCTTGTTAGTTTTGTCAGAGCTTGTTCTTCTTATCTGCAAAGCGACAAAGCAAATTTTTGTCAGATTTTTTGTCAAAGTGCAATGCGGTTATGTTTTTTCAGTCCATAATTCATCCATTTTGCCAGAACGAAGCTGGTTCTGGTGAGGTTGTATAGACTTCTTAGACTATCAACTGAAGAGCGATAGCGCTCCTGTGCAGACCTGCCCTCGTGGTCGTAGAAGACGTCCGGCTGGTGCTTGGTGCCGGTCGCCGCGTCCACGGCGCGCCTCATCTCTGCCGTGTCGTGCCAGGGCAGCTGGCGGTCGAGCAGCGAGCGCAGGTTGCGCGCCTCCATGCGCTGCAGGCGCTCGCGCTGGTCGGCCGCCAGACGCGCGTAGGGGTGCGGGGGGGCCGCGGGAGGCGGGGGCTCGCGCTCTGCGGCCAACACAGCAGGGGCAGCCTTCGTTGCTAGTCAGCTGAACTGAAGGCCATAAATAAAATGACTCAGTTGAATGAAGACTATGATTATGAAGTAAACTTTAATTATTTAATTATTTAAATTATGTCTCATAATCCGTTTCATCAATTAATTAGCGAATTAAGACTACGATTGAGTTTTCGAGTTTCGAACTGACCAATGATCACAGATGAATCATGCCCAAATGAAGATCTAACCATGATTCACGGAGTCTAATCCTAACTAAGCCTAGAGCTCAGGTTTAGAATGTCTTACTCGGCTTGTGTACAACCATGTGACTCGATCTAGATTCGATCTCAACCTGCATTGATGCAACTGATCATTAGACACTAAGTCAGAATCTCAGATTCCACTTGAAATACATGGAAAAAGTGGAATAAAGCAGTTTCCATGTGGAACTTGATTCACCTTTAGGGTGTGAGCAAGGAATGTCAGGAATGAACGCGTGGAGGGCGGGGCGCGGCGGCTGATGGTAGCAGGGGGGAAGGCACTCGGGCAGGGAGGAGGAGGGCCAGTCCCCCGGGAGGGAGACGTACGTCCTCGCGTTGTAGTCGTAGCGGTCCCCCAGCTCGAGCCGATTGGGCTTGCTGGTCGCGCGGCGGGCAACGGAGAAATGAAAGAAAAAAATCATTTAAAACTGAATATAATTTAGTTAGAATATAATATATGGAGAGAGCGAGCTAAAACTGCCGGGGCTGGGAGGTGGAGCCAGAGCTTGTTTGATGCCTAGTCTCCGAGATCTGGCGCTAGTTGGGCCTATATCTGCGTGTGATGGCGCCCCGCAGACTCTGGAGCGATGGCATTATCTCCTTTGTTGATTACGTGTCCTGCTAAGTGTAGTTTTCTACCTCTGAATCTATGCAAGACAAGATTATGATTGCTCTATAGAAGACAAGTTCTGATATATAAGCTACAATTTACACTACTACTCCCGTTTTATTTGCAGTTACACCATACTGTTACAACTTACGTGTATCTGCTACAATAACTGAAAAGTTTAAATAAAATCAACATTAGAAACAAACGCGATGTAGTTGGGGAGTCGTTTGTTTCGGGTGAGATCGGTGAAATCATATTTCGTCGCAGGGTTGATGGGGCTCATGGTCGCTGCCTCCCCCCCACTGCTGCTCGCTGCTTGACCGGGGGGTGCTGTGATGTTACTTCTAGCGGGCACCTACATACACTACAGCAGATTGGCAACGTAATGGACCTGTTAACAAACACAGGTGTAGGCCTACAAGCATCCAGATAGAGGGTAGGGGAAGGGGGGGTTGATACAAGTAAAGTTTTCCATCTTATTTTAATCTCTTTATGGCTGTTTTGTGCAAAATGATAAATCGATATAACATTAGTTACAATCCATTCCATACTAATTATATAACTGCTATTATTATCAATAAGATATGCAAAATCAAGAAAAACGTAAGCAAAATCAAGTTTGATTTTACTTTTAAAAATAGCAACTAATTAATACAAAAGTTTATAGCCTATGATCTAGGCACACTCCACGTTGCAAAATAACCTTTCTTCTCTATGAAAATTTATCAAGGCTAGGCCTAATTAATTCATCTAAAATTCTCTACAGTTGCCCACGACAACGACGTCATCTGATGCTGATGTTAGGCAAAAACCACTTTTGTTGTTATTTTCTAGGCCTACAAAATTCTAATCTGTTATCAAGTCCCACATAAATCAGCCATCAGTCTAAAACAGACAAATACAGTGTACATCAAAACAAAATATTCTGCATAAAAATGGCATAGATGTCAAATGTACAAAAGTGCATAAAAATTCTAGAGCTTTGTGCTTTTAGTGGAAAGGATTAGTTAGGCCTATTACATCATTAATTAGGCTCATTACATAATCAATTAGGCCCATTACATAATTAATTAGGCCAATTATATAATTAATTAGGTCTATTACATAATTAATTAGGCCTATGACATAATTAATTAGGCCTATGACATAATTAATTAGGCCTATGACATAATTAATTAGGCCTATTCGTAAAAAAATTGGGATGTAACTCAAAACAACTTTCTGTTAAGTTATTCTTACATTCTCATCCTTGCCGTCCACATAGTTGGCAGGGATCCTTACGCCCCCAGGGGTCCCTGCCCCCCCAGCGTTTCCTGCCCCCCCAGCGGTCCCTGCTCCCCCAGCGTGGCTGCGCTGGTAAGTAGACGTCCAGAGCGCGCGCTGGGCGGCTGTCACCGCCTCCCCCCGCACGGGGGCAAGAGCGTCGAGCGCAGGGGGAGAACGAACCGTGGGCGGGCTCCTTTTGCCCAGCGGGTACTTCTGAGTAAGTGTAGCACTCCTCAAACTTCGCATGGCGGCAGGCGGCAGGAAAATATAAATGCTAACCGGGCCGATTTACAGATGCAAATTATACTAGTGTAGATTGCATCGATTTTGAGCAGTTCGTGCATTTTCACATGCTGTCTTGTTGGACATAAATGCATCACGTTCAGATCTATTGCCATGCACGAAAAATCGAACCACGTTACGATTCACTGCATAATTTTTACAATGGCGGTCCAGTTTGAAAGGAATGACATACATGTAGCGTCTCTCAAGTCTGCATTTTGAAATTAAGACAAAAGAAAATATACGTAACACGAAAAAAACTATAAAATCAACTATAAATCAACGTTATAACAATACTTTTACATTTTTTATTAGGCGCACAACGAATCAAGTAACTAGGCCTATAACAAAAACAGTATATTGATGAGCATGCCCTGCCTGGTCGAGGGGGTCGGTGGGGGGGAGGGGCCAGTGGAGGGGGTTGGTCGAGCGACCGCGGTCCGTCACGGTCACTGCTTCCACGCGACCGTCGTGACCTGCACGGGTAGGGGTCACACGAGGTCAAACAGGGTCACAATTTCACGTGAGGATCGATACTGGTCAATGGACTTGAGACTTGGTTGCGCACTGATAAAATAGCCGGGTTGCGCAGTGTGCTCTGAGAAAACGGTTGGATTACACCCTGACAAAATAGCTGGGTTGAGCACAGACAAAATAGCTGGGTTGAGCACAGACAAAATAGCTGGGTTGAGCACAGACAAAATAGAAGCGGTTACATGCAGGCCTAGTGTGAAACCACAAATGCTTAGAATTGGCAGGCCTTAGATCTGTGCGCATGCGCGCTGACCTCTGGTCGTGTGGATGACCCTGATGCCCCCTGGTGTCGCCTCCTGTCGCGTGGCGCGGTCACGGTTGAACGACTCAGGGAACACTGACGCGCGCGAGACGTGAGAGGCGTACGGGTGCTCGCTCGCGAACCGAACCCTCGGGGACATGCTAGCTGGACAACTTGTCCTGTAAGGCTTATCTAATCAAAGCTACTGGTATGATTACTGGCAGCCTATGCTGTATGAGGATTCTAAACTATAATGCTGATGTGTCATTTTAAAGTTGAGGTTCCATAGTAGATTTGTGCGAGAAGAACCGTGCTACAGAAGAATCCGACGTAATTATTCTCTAACTGCAGTCCGTAAGAATATTCTCTGGCCTGCATTGTCGCTCCTGCAATAGGTATTGACTACCTGCATTGCAAAACCAACAGGCGAGACAATTAGGTTCTCAAGGCATACACAGCTAGCTAGGATAGGGCATACCTACACGCATATATAATTATATATCCCGCATGGCTAATTTATAAGTCTAATAAAATCTCGTTACGGTTTCTTGCGATTGGCAATTTGCCTCTGCATCCGCAATAACGCTGAATCCAAAGTCCGATCCACTAGTCTGACTCGAAGAGACGTCGCGTGACGCTGCGCTTAGTGATGGCGTGGTAGGGTCGTAGTCTAACAACGTCGAGTGAATTCTGGCAACCCCTCTTTAGTTGCCGCGCGATAGATTTATTTTGCGTCGATAGGCCCATAGGTCTAGCCCAGGCGGTGAAGGCTGATTTTTGTCTACGAGGCATTGCTGGGCCTACGGTACTTGGCAACAGTACTGTCCAACTTAATCTCAGATTAACCTGTGCATTTGGATCGCGTGCCATGAAGTGAAGAGATATCGCTAGAGCTACCACGGTCATTGTTAGACTATGTTGTGTAGGCTACCAAAGGATGTTGCTCATTTCGCTATACATTTTGCGAAAGGCGTATTACAAAATAGTATCCTTCCTAATTCGTTCCACAAACATTATTGATCTAAAGGAAATGTTTTGGTTTCGTGGAGTGAAATTGAATGTCGAACCACGATCATGCGAACAGTGTTGTGTCTATTGTGTCTATTGTGTCTATTGTGTCTATTGTGTCTATTGTGTCTATTGTGTCTATTGTGTCTATTGTGTCTATTGTG
>JAQIWG010003412.1:0-17950 GCA_034695025.1 Chamaedrilus cognettii
CTTTACGTTTTGAGGAACAGGGGGGGGGGGGGATCGGGGCGGGGGGGGGAGGGGGCGGGGATGCGAGTTAAACATAAAATTGAGGTGCCTGTCACTCAAAGGCAGCGAGGCAGCAAGTTCACATTTCAGTTGTAATGGCGAAAAAAGCTTAACTCTTGCAGACTGGGTAAAAGGATAATTTGTTTGGAGCCCAGAGTTCCCCGGGCGAGCCGCAGAAGGCAACTAAAGAATTTCTTTGGACAGCAGTAGTCGTCATTAAGCCACGATACTTAAGCTCTATGAAACGAAAAACGCAGAAAACCTGCAACATTTTAGCGAGCAATAGGGAACCAATTTTTTTTAATAGGTCAAAAATCATTAGGCAGATCAGCTTTAAAACTCAGTAGGTGGATCATCCAAGAATATCGATAAGCGATCTTTGCAACCCCTCTCCCCCCCCCCCCTTCCCAGTCATCCCATTGCGCACACAATTCTACGTCAAAAACAGCTGTCCACACAAAGTAATAGGCGATGAACCTGCTCTTGGTTACAGATGTTAGTATGTGGTAGAACAACCACACTTAGTTCCTATAGGCTATGTTCACCGTTCGGGAACAAGTCTTCCGTGTCATACATGATTGCTGTCCAGAAAATTAGCGCCAATTATATAGAAGCGCGCGTCCACTAGCGACACCTCTAGGCGGTTTCACTGGCAAGGCTAGCAGGTTACAAGCGCAAAGTAATATTCCCGTTTTGTCGCCAAATCAAGATGAATCGATTTTTTACACAAATTGTTAAAGTAACGTTGTATCGTGGCTCTAGTAACAAAGCCACGATACAGGGTTGCCTCAAGATTATTGGCGTTGTGCCAATTGGCGTGTGATCGCTTGACAAATTTTTCACCAAGCGCTGACTGAAATTTTAGTTTGAGAACAAATAGTATACGTTGTAGGCTGTGAAAATATAAAATGTTGAAGGTCGTTGCTGTTAATTAGAAAACTGATTACTTCTGTAATACAATGCAAGTTCAATGTTTGTTAAATACAATGGAATGATGATACAAGTTGAGTCTGACTAAGTCATAACTCACCACTAAATAAATTTTTGTGCAAAGCAGAAGACTTGATAGAAATGATGACGGTGATATTGCAGCTGTAACTGAACACACTGGCTGATGGGACAGACTGCGCCATTATGCTAACTTAGTATCTGGGATCAATCCAATGTAAAAAATAAGTAGAAAATGTTTACGAAGACGAAGTTAAATCAGCGGTGCGCAATCAGTGCGAAACAAAAAGCCATTTCTATAAACACAAAATAAACCAAGCAATAAAAGGAATGTCAAAAAATATAGAAAATAAAATTTTAACCTGCGGCATTTACATGTACACACATTTTAATACATTAACGGCTGGTTTTTCCAACACGGATTTAATGGTGGTTCAGAATTTAGCCTGTGCAAAGTGGCGGGTTAAATCCTGAACCACCATTAAATTTGTGTTGGAAAAACTGTCCCTAAGCCTTTTTTAAATAAACATTCTATTAACACTACGCTACAAACACGCAGCACAAACAAGAATCTAGCTGTCGCTGATTGATCAGTCTCAGATGATCACGTGCAGGTTGCCCCGCCCCCCATGACTCATCATCACATGCCTTGCTAGTTCCATCTCCCCCTCCAAGCCGAGACCACAAAAATGGCAGCAGCTTCCTATTTTCTTCAGCAACAACTGCTCCACGGAATGACTGCTCAAATCCGCCACGGGACTTTTTCGCACAAATTCATCTTTAGCAAAGGGACTCTGGAATTGAAGTGGACTAGCGGAGACCTGGTAACTTTGGACACGTGACCCTCCATTTGTAGTACTTCTCTCTGGCTCTGTCTCTTGAACAGTCTCACATGTTAAATGATCCATATTTGCAATGCCAACTGCATTTTTGACTCCCCTTTCAGCAACTTTTTCCCATCCTATTTCACAGTCGGAGGCGGATTTGCTACAATCTATAATTACCGTGGTAGTGTCTATATGGACGTTCAAGCTGTTTAGACTTTCGGCTCGGCGTAGGCCAAGATGGCTGCCATTAGCTAAGCCTACCATCAGTGGACTGGCAAACTTGCCATGGCTAATTTTCCCGTGGTACGACGTGCCCAGTTCGTTTGAGATTGCGCCGTCTGATATACTGAGATTCAAAGCGCCATCTACTTTCTTGCAGAAGCGGGACTCTGGTGTACTGTGATCTGAAGAAATGAAATGATTTTCGCCAATACTGACATTGTTGTTGTCACAGGTGTTAGATTTAGGCCTATGGTCGTTACAAGCTGTCTTGTCTGGATTGTCAATCTTTGTGCAGTTTTCTGCTTCCACAGAATTCTTCCACAGATCGTTCTTGATAAAGTTCCTGCCGTTAACCACTTCCCTCAATCGCTGATTGGCGGTGATGCCATCGAATAATTCGAAACCGGCTTCAACCGGTTTCTTCCATTGGCGAGCCGTGACGTCAGCAGCGAATTCAATGCACGTCGAATTTTTCTCAGTGACGTCACGGATTTCGTCTAGTGATCCGGTTTGAACCGGTTTCTGCCAGAGCTTAGCAGTGACGTCATCGATTTCTAGGGATGCGCCGTTCTTTAGAGCGATCCGGTGAGAACTGGCTGGAACTGGTTTCTGCCAGCGCTTACCGGTTGTAGAGGCGCCGTTATCTGAGGGCTGCGTTGCGGGGGGAGGAGTGGGCTTGTGCCAGCGGCGATGTGACGCGAGATTAGCAGGACAGTTGAACACCTTCAAAAAGACATTTATAACCTAAATAACTGAGATTGAAATGAAAATTTGTGTCAAATAAACGTCAAGACGTAACCGTTCATGGTTGAAGTAGGAGTTTATTATTGTGTACAATTTGGCAGATCGTCCCACAATCATGACTCTGCATATTTCAAGCTTTTTCTCTCCATCAGCCTATTTGAGTTTTTATTCAACACATCATTGAGCTCCTCGGTGTTTAATTGCCAGCAAGCCTGATGCATGTAGTAGATTTAATGCTATTTAAGCTAACCAAGTAAACATGAAAAAGCATGCAGACTGGGGTAAAAAATTAATTGATCTGCAGCCCAGAGTTCCCCGAGTGAGTCTTATGAGGTGGCTAAAGTACCTGAAGAGCAGCTCCTTGCTTGACTCACTTGAGTCACTTGGCTCACGTGAATCACTTGACTCACTCGAATCACTTGAATCACTTGACTCACTTGAATCACTTGACTCACTTGACTCACTTGACTCACTTGACTCACTTGAATCACTTGACTCACTTGACTCACTTGAATCACTTGAATCACTTGACTCACTTGACTCACTTGACTCACTTGACTCACTTGAATCACTTGAATCACTTGACTCACTTGACTCACTTGAATCACTTGAATCACTTGAATCACTTGAATCACTTGAATCACTTGAATCACTCAAAATGACGACTCTAATAGTCTTTGTTACTGCGCGCGGTCCTTAATATCTTCTGCCCCCTCCCCAAAAAAAACCGTAAAAAATGCACAACTGTGATATTATATATGCTGTACAAATAAAGTACGGTAATATTTCGCTGCAAATGACTAGATAGCATTTCAGCGCACCTTGTCGCAGTCCGGACAGCGGTACTCCACGTGTACGATGCGCGCACAGCGGTGCTGCGCGAGCAAAAACGCGTCAGCGAAGCGTCGCGAACACAGTCGACAGTCGTAGGCGCCGATACGGTTCTCGATCCGCTCGATCTCAGCGCGGGACTCTGGGGTCGCCTCCACGCAGTTGATGCTGCTGTCTATGTCCCCTGAGGGGCAGAACAAGATCTGAGTTTCATTTATTTATTTATTTGATTATTAACCCCTAGGCTTTGAGACTTTGAGACTTTGAGACTCTGAAATGCATTAGCAAGATGGCGATATTTTGAAGAGTTTTTCATCGTTTTTCGTTACTATAATGCAGCATAATCAATGAGGTATTAAGCAGAATGGCACAAATGATGAAGCCAAACAAGGCAACAATGATAAAACCCAATATTAGTACAACAGCACGCGTACAACAGATTTTTTAAAAGCTTCAAAGGCATATGATAATTTGAGACAAGCGCACGTGCCATGCTGTCACATGGATAAGTTGTGATTATTGCATCCATATCGCACAGACGCAATAAAGTTTCAAGTCTAGCGATGAGTATTGTATCGATGCCTGTAGGTAGCGTCATTATCATTATATAGCCTGCGATTTGATCTGTTAATAACCGTGGACAGCAATGCGGTTGATCCAAAAATTAAAAGTACTCAAGTACGAGCAGCAGCAACAGGCAGATTTAAATACGAAACCAAAAGAGTGGTCATTGGCCAAGCTAACAACATGATCAGACAACAAAATTTACCTTTACACACGCGGATGCTCTCACCCTCCCCCATTCCTTTGCCCCCCGCCCCTCTCTGCGCCCCCGGCCCCTCCCACCCTATTTTAACCCCCTCAAAGTCAAAATTTCTCACAACTCGCGTGGCCTTCTTTCTTCGTTTCCCGGATTCCCCCACCTGCGGTCGCGGTAACTGCACAGCAGAAATCTGTCCCAGCGGCTGGAGTGAGCTGGAAAACGCGACGTTTCCGGCACCATTGCGTTCACGCGGCTCCGTATCCGAGTTGGTTTCATGCGATGGAGGCGTTCTTCCACGTTTTCTGCTTTCAGCTAAATTTGCGTTACCGTTTGAAACCTTTCCGCCATCTTGGATGTCGTGGCCGTTCGATAGCGTTAGCAAAGTTTTCAGCTGCTGCTGATGTTGTCTACACGCTAGGGCTTGGTCATTGATGGTCGAAGGGCTGTAGCTATCTAAAGACTGCTGCTGTTGCTGCTGCTGCGTTACAACACCTGTTGTTCTGCCAGCCCCTGGCCCACACGGAGACAAGGTAGGGGTGGCTGCTGCAGCTGGCGACAGCTGTGCTCTCTGCGGGAAGCCGCCCGTGAGCAGAGCTGTGGGTAGACGATGCGCGCCGAGGGCCTCCAGAGACAAAGGAATCCGATTGAACGCACTTGTGCGAAACCGTTCCGCCTGACTGAAAAGCTGAGGTGTTGCGTGACTCGCAGCCAGTCTCTGCTGCAGCTGCTTCTGCTGCTGCTGCTGCTGCAGGAGTAGGAACTGCTGCTGCTGCAAGTATTTCAAAATCAGCAGCTGCTGCTGCTGCAGGTCGGTCCCCTGATGAGTTTTGTTCGACTGCGCGTGCAGTGCAGCCAGACTCACCAGTCGCAAGCGTTGCTGCTGAATTAGGTCAAACAACGCCCTTTGCTGCTGCTGCTGCTGCTGATGCTGCTGATGCTGCTGCTGCTGCTGCTGCTGATGCTGCTGATGCTGCTGCTGATGCTGCTGATGCTGCTGCAGTCCGTTTTCTCCCAGATAGATCCCACCGCCCCCTCCCTGAAGCCCCCCCTCACTACCCCTCAAAGGGACCTCGGCTCCCCTTTTCGGCGAACACCCCGTCACCGCCCCAGGGTAGGGAGGGGGCGGACTGCGACAGTAGCCCGAGTCGGGGGAGGCGTAGGGCATGCAGGACCCCCGCTCGCCCGCCCTGGGGACCGCCGGCAGGACGGGGGGCTGGTCGGGGGACCCCGGGCCTTCGGAACCCTCCAGGGGGCAGTCGGACTCACCGGACTCTGGACTCGTGTCCTGGTCGTCCGAGTCTTCCTCCGCCGAGTGTCCATGACGAACTCGAAAGGGATCCGATGATTGGTTAGAACTGACGTCATCGAACGGTGATTGGTCGCGTAGGGGGGGCGTGACGTCATGATTGAGAGTGACGTCGTTGGTTTTAGTGACGTCATCAGGGCGTAGATCGTCGGCTGCATCGTGCTGCTTGCGTCGTTTGACCAGGAACCCTTTAGGCATGGCGCAGTGTCGGCGTGGGACTAACTGCTATAAATGTGTTGGACACGCGATGATGTGGTGCAGTTGCTGCTACAATTAATCGGAAACAAACGTAAGGCATAAATAATCACAACGAATAAATAAAGGGTTAATTACGATCTTAGTGTTAAAATCAGGCTATCGCTAACGCCGAGTTTTAAGGAAGAAAAAATATCAAAGTTTACTTCGTTGCCTCTCGTCGAATAAAAAAGAGCTTGGTATCTGTAAAAGTATATGTATGTATGTAAAGGCATATGTACAAGTAAAAGCACAATCTTTGGTAAGAGTATGCAATCAAGACAACAATTAAACTTTATTCACAGTCAGCAAGCGAGCTTTTAATAAGAAAAATTGAACGCACAAGTTATTTATGTTATGTTGTGCTATGATGTATTGTTTGTTCTGACTTTCAAGCCGTCCTCGAAATCTCCAATTCACTGCATGTTATACACAGAGAATTAGAGACAGCAGAGGCAGCTGGATAGATCAATTTGAACGCTTTCGACCATCTAGTAGGCTAAGTCTCGCGTATATACACGCGGGCCCAGCAGAAAAACAGAAAGTGGACCCTGTCATAATCCGCCGCGGTACAAAACACTCGGTTCTCTGTGTTCAAGCTACAGGCTTACATTGTGCCGTGTTCTCCATTAACGCTTCGTATTGCGCAGCATTGTCTTCACATAATACAACGGCGTCGGGACGCGTTGTTTTGTGTGTGCGTGTGTACGATAATGATACAACGGTGTCTTGTATATAGCCTATTCTACGATAATGTGTACGATAGTGTGTACGATAGTGTGTACGATAATGTGTACGATAGTGTGTACGATAATGTGTACGATAGTGTGTACGATAGTGTGTACGATAATGTGTACGATAGTGTGTACGATAGTGTGTACGATAATGTGTACGATAATGTGTACGATAGTGTGTATGATAGTGTGTACGATAGTGTGTACGATAGTGTGTACGATAATGTGTACGATAATGTGTACGATAGTGTGTACGATAGTGTGTACGATAATGTGTACGATAATGTGTACGATAATGTGTACGATAATGTGTACGATAGTGTGTACGATAGTGTGTACGATAGTGTGTACGATAATGATACAACGGTGTCTCGCGTACACAATGCCATGCGGTCGCAGTATTCTTGAAACAAAAGGCCGTCAAACGTGTTCTTTGGGCTATATTACATACATTATATTAAAGAACATAATTCTTTTAAAGCAGGCCACCCAATATTTGTACCCAAAATTGTGTACGCGAGCGATGACAAAACTTAAAACGCTGGATGACGAAGATCTGCGGCATAAGAACACTTTTTTTAAACTGTCGCTTCGCGATGAAGGGACGGGGGGGGGGGGACTTGGCCTCGCCTGCTCTCCTAAATTCGGCAGCGAATAGGCCTAGAAACAAGATCTATACAGTAATGCTTACCTGCAGTTGCCAGAATGCGATGGGCCTACACGCTTTTCTTCCAATTTGTCGCTGCGTTACGAAGATTGTAGGCAGGCCAAAGGCGTACAGCCAGCCATATCACGGAGAGAGTGCAGTTGTTCCGCGGCTTTATTGTAGCAGCGGGTTACACCGTGCACGTCTTCCCTTTGATAGCGCACTGTCTAATTCGTTCCGATTTCTGACTTGTTCGACTATATTTTTCCAAAATACTAAAACTACATCGACTCAAATGCAATTCGATATTTTTGCGCCAAAGCAGTTTCTTTCGCCGAACATACTCTCAGCGCCATTCTCTTCCTCTAAGCTTATCGACGTACGATAGCAATGTTGTGTTTTATTTTGTAGGATCTAACAAACCGCTATTCATTTTCTCCTCTACCGCTACGAACCACTCCGTACAGATTTATACCACAGACGCTGTATGATCGCTGAAGACGTCGCTTCATTTCCCAATGCGACATCCTCCATTGTCGCTCGCTGCTAAATGCCGACGCTTAGGCACGTGTCGCAGCCTTTATACGCCGACGCTCCGCCTAGAAATTGCCCCCCTCCTCCCAGCCACCTTTGTCCGCTCCACCCCCTCAAATGGATGCACCCCCCCTCCGCCCCCATCCCGTGGTCGCTCACCTGCCATCTGTCGAGTGGGAAGAAAGAGAAGAGAGCACCTGTCGACAGAATACTGGCACTAGATCCACAGTCAGTGCGCTAGCCTCTAGGCCCTATTTCTCGGTGAGCGGACATTAAAACTTCACCGTGATCCCACTTTATGTTCCTTCGCGCTATTGTCTCGTCGCACTAGCATTGATCTTCATTATTGTCATTAGCGCAATGATAATTGAGATCAAAGAAACTATTTCAATTATCCCGGGATACAATTATTTTTTATCGGATTAATTTTGCCAGGCGATTTGAGATAACACTGCGTGGCCGCGACATAATTTGTTTTTAGCGATAGGCCTAAATTAATTAGTGATAATCGTCAGTCGGTAATACGAATGCTCACTATCAGAAGCGATAGGCCTACTACTGTTATAGGCAAGCTTCGGGTTTGCTAAAGAATTTGTACCGCGAAAACGTTGAACATTTTTACTTAATGGATAGGGATCAACTTTTTTGGCAAAAAAATTTAATCAGGCATTTGTATTGTATTAGAATCACCGCGTAATTATTTCGCACATTTACTTTTTCGGCAACTCGCATGAATACGACGATGCGCCGCCTGGAAATCTCAATGCACGACGTGCGACGTCGCAAACCACACTGCTGCAGCTCGGACTGCAGCGAGCCGATGCGCAGACGAAGTGTCGGGGATTGGCGCGAATCGTGCGGCGTCACGCGGCCTTCCTGGAATACAGCGACGCTGTCGCAATGCTGTCAATCAAACGCGTCAAGCCGCCCCTCTCCGCGTGAGCGGCTCAGCGGGTGTCCGCTAAATACAGCCGTGACGTTGTGGTTCATGACATTGTTCTCGTCTATCATGTCAGCAGGATGATTTTGGTATTAGCTGTGCTATCAGTTCAGCCGTAATCATTTTGATTCTCGGCCACAGTGTGATTGATTTTTGTGATTGGCCATTGACGTTCTATGTAGGGTATCACCACTAACGTCCATTGTGGGTCTTTGGCTTTTAGCTCTCATCGTGTGTCACGTGCGCCGTACACTCTATTGTGCTGTTTTTATTGATGTCAAATATAACCAAATATTATTGTTATTATTATTATTAGTGTAGGCTATTTGACATCCCGGAGCTGCTTGGTGATGTGTGTCGCACAGAGAGCTCGCCGCAGTCACTCACAGCGGGTGCTCGCTGACTCGCTGCAGCACTCGGTGCGGTCCCGACCCAGAGGGCGGAGCCTAGCGTTCTAACCACGTCCCCTCGCTGTCTTTGCTCGCATGAAATAAGCGCACTGAACGATAATGCAGAAAAGTAAATTACATTTCTCCTTGGTTTTATTACTAGCAGAGCATATTTTAACCTCTTTGCTGGTTCACTCCACTCTACCGCGCGAAGAGCTCCACATAGGAAAGCTTCAAATAGGAGAAAATCGCAAAAACGCAAAATTTTTATTTTAAGAAGAGACATGAAGCAAGTTTCATGCACGTCTTGGGATTTTGAGTCCACTTTGCGCGCTGCGCTCACATAATGTGAGGTTGAGAATTTCGGACGATTTTTACTGCATATATCCGTAAAAATTTCATAAAATATGATTTCTATTCGCTACCCGATACGAAACCCAAGTCCGAACTTCCGTCGTAACAGACCGACATGTTCGTTACTTCAGTTCCCGTCTGATTCACAATTACTGGTTAATCACAATTATTAAGTTTGGGTCGAGCGTTTGTCCGCTCTGCACTCTACAGCGACGCGCAGAACGACACAGGGAATTATTACCTCGGCGCGCCGAGACTTTGTAACATTGTCTCTTGTCGCGCGAAAAGACCGTCATCTGTAACTCAACCGGTGATTGTTGTCGCGCGAGGTACACGGCGGCGTTGATTTGGTATATAACGGTGCAGAGGCGATGGAAGATGGGCAGAATTCTGCTCGAAATAATTTTTCAACAAATAATCGCGATTTTTGCTACAAACGAATAGGTGTTAAAAGTAAAAGGTACACTGGTTCAATTTTTGAACTATCTTTTTAAGAGCCGACTCTATGGCTTCCCTTTCCCGTGTTTGTCGACATTGTCATATAGGGGTCTATTACAGGACGATTTCGAACGTTTTGAGCTTTTGAGCGCGCATACGTGGGTTTACTGCGTTACTAGTTGCTGCCTGTTGCATTCGACGTACAGGATTCGCCAGTTAGCGCTATCAGCAGTCGTGGATGTAAAGCGTAGTTTGGCTAATAGCGCTGATCCAACGATGCACTTTTTCATTTGCTTTTTTCAAAAAGGACATATTTTTTTATTCACCATTCTGACATAACCTTCTTCCCAAATATTGATCCAGCCCCTTCCAAATATTTTCGCGTATGCCGCCACTCCAATTTCGGGTGGAGAAGAAAGCGGGGCGAGTATAACGGTGTGCCGCTGCATGGCCACGCGCCATGCAACTCTCAACAACAGGGCAGCACGCAGGGCAGCACGCAGGGCAGCATGCAGGGGGGCTGCGTGCAGGGCTGCGTGCAGGGGGCTGCGTGCAGGGGGGCTGCGTGCAGGGGGGCTGCGTGCAGGGGGGCTGCGTGCAGGGGGCTGCGTGCAGGGGGGCTGCGTGCAGGGGGGCTGCGTGCAAGGCTGCGTGCAGGGCTGCGTGCAGGGCAGCGTGCAGGGCAGCGTGCAGGGGCGCACAGCCCGTGAAGTACGTTTTGCTTTGTTTCACTCGTAGTACCCAGCAGCTGTGACCATACAGTCCTTTATTATCGCTCGCCAGTGTATCGGGCTGCGGCGGCGTGAGGTGCGTCACTCGACAAAGGCGTTGTGTAGGTGCGGGATGACATTTGTCGCTGTTTAAACATCCTTTTGTCGTCAGCGTGCAACGTATACTAGGCTACATGTACCATCCCGCAACATCACGGCGTACACAGTACACACTATCACTGCATATACATGCATATATGTAAATATATGTATGTACGTATGTATATTTGAAATTTTGTATGTATGTATGTATGTATACATGTATACATACTACGACATGTACAGCTGAAGTATGCATAGGCGTTTTGTAACAAAATGGCGTATGTCTTGCGAAAAATTGGGTTTCGAAAATTTGTCGTTCCTAAGTGACTTAGAAATTATCCTAAATGTGCTGTCTGTCCTATGAATATATGTCCCTGTCTGTCCTATGTCGCATGCCCGTGTAAGGCAATGTATAATACAGCAAACAAATGTTTTTCATGATTATCGAAGTTGCTTCGATTCATAAATAGTGCAGCCTAATTATACAATGCGTCCGTATTTGACTTTCACCATATTATATTAAAAAAATTATGAACATATTAATTAATTACACGGATTAATTTCTAATTTATTATTATTAATTAATTCCTAAATTTACCCGTAGACAAACTGCGAGATACCGCTGGGGCTTCTCCAATTCTTTATCCGTCCCTGCCCCGGCTCCCCCTCCCCTCCCTGTATCTTCAAACCCCACTCACCCTTTCCTCCATTCAGACTATTGCAAGTCGATGAATGCGAGCGTCCGTTATAATTCGTCCCGTTACCTTCTGTCCCCTTCCCATCAACTCTTTGTTTCGTGTATTCACCGCCCTCCCCCCCCGTGGCCCTCCGTGCCCCCCCTCCCCGTGCCCCCTTCCCTTCATTACCTTATACCGTTAGGCGCGCTGTGGTTTATCAGGGCGTCAACGAAACAATACAAATTAAGGGGGTGAGGATATTGTTCAAGATTTTTCTCTTCCATCACAACGGTACAGTCAATGATGAAGCATAGATTCGTAAGGAGCACGGGCTTAAGTTGCACGATTTCTTAATAAAAATTTATTTCATAATACCTTTCTTATAAATCTTTTCAGAAGAATTCCATGCTTGTTTTCTTTCCATGTCTACTTTATAGAAAATGCTATAGGCAGGTAGGTAATAAAGGTAGGTAGGTAATATAGGTAGGTCTATGCAAATTGCATGATTAAGTTCAGAGTACAAGAATAAAGCCGCTGCCGAATTTCTTGCAATTTACATTACAACCATTCGAATTTTTAGCGATGATATCATAGCAGCAGCCAATAGTTTCAATATTTATCTCGCACGCATGGCGCGTCGAGCCCCACACGAGCTCTATTGCAGTATTACACCCCCCTTCCGATGCACTGTGCTAACAATGACGGAGGCGAAGTGCTAGACTGCTTTGTCCCGCTAGCGGCAGTGATGGCCAGGTGTTGGCGGTCCGGCACACGTCTCACTAGGCCCGCTTCGCTAAGCACCCGCACTCGAGTGCCCTCACCCCTGCCTGCTGGGTGGGGCGAGGGGTGCTGGGGCCTGCTGGCTGTGTACCGCTGCCCGTCGAGGGGGCGTCTTGTGCACTTTCAGTGAAGGGGTCTTTCAATGAAAACGTCTTTCACTTTCAGTGAAAATTTTCTTACAGCTTTCCGAACAGAAAATCATCCGGGCTTTCTCTGAATAGAGAACCTAATATAGGACTGACCTTTAATTGGTATAACCGGGATTTTTCTTTTAAAGCTTTTTTCTACTCGAGAAAAAACCGGGTTCAAGGTATGGACTGATCGTGCCTTTTAGGAGAGAAATCTTGGATTTCGGAGGATAAATTCACTGACAATGTTTATAATGAGATTCAAATCTACAATAAACATCTGCAATTTTGAAAACGTTGAACTATAGAGGAGATCTGCCGATTGCACATTGGAGGTTTAATTCCACAGCACAATTCAGACCCGTATCATTGTCCGCATAACGGAGTATGTTGTGGATGGAATAGCGAAAGTAGCAGCAAAGAGAGCTTTCAGAGCTAACCCAGTAACGCTCTGAGCGGTGATGTAGGAAAAAAGCTAAAGCCATAAAGGCGTGTAATGGGAGGGATAATGCGGTGTGTCGCTTTGCAGCGAAAACACGTGTCGCTGTTTATAGGCGCTGAACGCAGCTTTTTGCGCGTCGATGTGTATGGGAAGGTTTTATGCGTGTAGTCATCCTAGTCTAAGGCCGCTATCATCGCTCGGCGCTGTGGAACGGCAAGAGATGTCACATTTAACTGCACAGACTCTGCGAGGGCGTTGCTGCAATAACGGCCACCGCGTGAATACAAAATGAACATTCTGTGCCGTATGCTTTCCTATTTACTTGGTTGACGTTGAATTGTTGATTGTTTCCGAGACAAAATATCACCCGCAAACAAATCTAACATTTGCGTGCAATAAACAGACGTATTTGATGCTTAAATTTAGCTTATAGTATCTAGTCGATCTAGGCACGACATAGGTGATCATGAAGGGGCGGAGTATAGTGCTGGCCCAGAGGCTAGCATTGTTGTGTCAACTTCTCCCCTTTCCAATCTCACCCCACTCAAACCAGTCACTCCCTGACGTCTCCGCGGGCTGTGATTAGAGCCTAGTGTAGCCTAATACAGTTATTGTATACCGTTAGATGGCGCGGCAGGACTACAGAATATGAAAATGGACAAAGGGAGCGACAAAGGGCGAAACAAAGACTCCAAAACACAGACACCCCATAACGACGTGGGCCTGTAGTAGTAGCGCGATTGCAGCAGCTGTATGCAAATACTGCGCTGCAGGAAATATTTGCATACAACTGCAGTTGTATGCAAATTCTTATACACGTGTATTCTAAGGATGGCTTAAAATTATATTGTAACGGTAGTTTTGGTCTAATAGCGTGCACTACACATGAGCCTTCCCGCTATAGGCCGCTCTGCAAAAATTTGTATGCTCTATAATACTGGTGGCATTGTTGTTGTTGTTGTTGTTGTTGTTGTAGCCCCTAGTAGTAGGCCTATACCTAATCGAAATCTGGACAGAATTAGATAAGTTCACGTTTATTGATTATTGCTTATACCTGACACACGTCAATGTTCATATTTGAATCACCATTTCGTAGTAAGTCGAATCTTTAAATTATTTATATGTCTTAAATCATGCCATATTTTCAAGTTACAAAAATCCAGGACTCGTATGAGCGACATTAAGCGAGTCGATAAGAAGTGGGATTCTGTGGCGAGAAGTTAATTAACAATTTGTCGGCATTCCGCTGTCGTCCGCAGAGGAAGAGCATACCTTGCAATCCGACCCCCTGCCCGCGTCGTTTCAATGATCGCACTGCTTGTTATTTTTAGAACATTTATAATCTTAAAACTTGAGTTAGATTGGCCTATAAGGTCGGTGTTCTGCTTAGTTTCGAATGAAAGCGTTTGTTAGAACTTAGTTTTCAAAAGCTGAATGTACATTGAATGCGTGGCCTGTATCGAAACATACGTATTGCGCCAAGATGGACCGTAAAAATTAGAATATACTGACGAATAAGTGCTTAAAGAGTAGGCCCTATTGTCAAGGTATCACAAGTTCCATTAGCGCTCATTCTAGCGAGAGTATCATCGTCATCGCAGTAATGGTCTCTGGATCGCAGTTCCAACGCGCGTTGTGTCCTCCTCTATATTGTTTGCTCGCTATTCGACCGAAATGACGGTCGAGCAACCCAACTCTTCTATAAATAGCACAGTGCGACGATTCGACGTTAGTCGGTGTCGAGTTTAGTCTCGCGTCCAGTCGTGGCGGAGAGTCTCGTCCTGAGACGCCGGAAATTGCGGCGGATCTTGTCATTTTGAGAACTCCCCGTAGCACGCGGGCGCCTTTCAGAACTCCCTGTACGTCAGGCAACTTTCGAAAGTGAATGAATCGCACAGGCCTCCTTCACCTGTATAGCAGTTAATAATGCTGAAATGCAATAAGCAATTACGCCTTGCCGGTGCAAAAAGGTTAGCCATTTTTGCCTTCTAGCAATAAACAATGAAAAGCCTTACAGCACTAAACCAAGATTGCTTTTTAAACCACATTGGCGCCATAACATGGATTTTAAATTGTAGTAATCTTATCGAAGCGTGGATTGTGCACAGCGCATTGATTGCAGTGTATTTTATGGAAACCTTGTCGACGCAACTAGGGCCTTTGGTTTCCTTTTCAAACAGCCTGTATTTTATAAATTTAATAGAGGTTGTTATGATTTATGCTCTGTGCTTGAAATAAAATTGCGTATATATAAATGCTACGCGTAGCGTACAGCAAGAAGCGGTTCTATGATGAAGCATCTTCTTCTTCTTCCCCTGTGCGAGTTTAAGGACCGTGTGCAGTAACGAAAACTATAATTACAGTCCGGTCTGTGCCTCGGCCTCGGCTTTATCAAGCACAGAACCGCTCCCTCCTCTTAAGTCGCCTTTTACGACTCGCCCGGGGAGCTCTGGGCTGCAGGTCAATTCTTTGTTCCCAGACCTGCAGGAGTATCAATGATGAAGCTGTTATTACGATATACTCCCTACCGGTCCGTGCTGCGCATTGTCTGCAGTGTCGGATCTTAACGGTAACGGCAGCGACACGCGTCAGTCTCCCACAAAGCGGCAGCAGGTGTGTACAGGCAGCTTAGCCTCGTACAACGGACCAACCTCGCTTTGTACCCAGCGCTAATGGCTGGCGGCCTGCGTGCACTTGGACATAGGGCCGCGCGCGACATCTGGCGCTTGATGTCACATCGACGTTTTGTGTACACCGCGCTTTGTTTCGCGGATAGAGGTGCGGTAGGTGTATGGGCTTGGCAGACAGCCAACTGTTTCCTGGCCAATAGGCGACCGAATTCATCAAAGGAATAAAAGCTCATCGTTTCTCGGAGCTTATAGGAGGTAGTCCTATGGCTTATTAACCAGAGGCGATGTCCTAGATCCGGTATGCTTGATTGTATCTCTATTGGTTTTCTGGAGATTGCTCTAGTTCATCGCGGCGTTTATGATATAAAATGTAAAAAATTTAATCTATATAAAATAAAGGTCGCATGATTTTCACCTATTTGCTTATTCATCTATGGCTTCAGTTTTAGAACTATGTATCGGTATCCAAAATCCAGTCCTCTCCATTGTTAAATTCGAGATTTTTAAACTACACAGATCGGATAAGGCATTAACTAGCACAAAATATGACAAAGAAGCACTCGTACATGTGCATTTAACTAGCCTGCAGCCATCCCTCGGTCGTTATTTAGTTTCGACATTTGCGCAGTTGCAATTTTTATAAGCGTCAGTCGTGGCGCGCTGCTGGGAAGCGATCAAGTTTTGAAGAGACGCGTGTCTCGAGACACGTCACGACAGCGCTACACCGCTGTTTCTAAACTTACACGCCAGTCAGACGATGTGATTGAGAAACCAGTAGCTTGTTCCCATTGGAATAAAGCCAGAGCATGAATGGCGGAGCACGTGGACTTGGCCTATATCGTGTACATGCTGGGGTAAACTAAAAAAGAAATAAAAGCACAAATCTTGCTTTTGAAAAGCACTCGTTTGAAAATCTTGTTTCGAATACACCCGCATTTCGAAAACATCGTATGGCAGCTCACGAGCGATCGCTTTTGATAATCCGATATATCGGATTATTATATGGCGAATAAATGTCCTTTAATATTACTCGCGTTTTAAACTAGAAATGACCGGTTCTATTGTCAGCGCCAAAATTTGTTTCTTATTGATTCATTTTGATCATTTCAAACGAAATACCAGTGTTAGAAATGCGGGCGTTTCAAACATAAGTAGTCCTATTTGAAAAGCATCTTCTGACTGCCCCGTGATTGTCGTGTGTCAGCCCCGCTGGGTATGCACTGCAGCTCGACATGAAGAGATATCGTGTGCAACACCGCGTGCGAGGTTTCTGTGTCAGCTCGGAGACGAAGTGAATTCCTGTTTGGAACGACGTGCGTCGTATAGTGACTATGGTCGCAGCACCGTGCGATCTTCTTTAACCGTCACGATCTTACTTGTCCGTCAATGCACTAAGGGGTATCGGGCGGGGGGAGGGGTAGAGGATGGAAACAAAAGCAAAAGAGCGAAATGTGAAGGCAGAAAGGGCGCTGTGCTAATCCAATTGTTCGCATTATGCCAATTTACAAATTTCTGAAAGCGCGCTGGATTTGAAGATCCCAAAAAATAATTTTTGTCACTAAAGAAGTAGCTGATAACCCGTTTTGGGGTTATGCAATTCTCTGCTGGTAGCCAAGGAAAATTCTAAAAAATAGCAAATCGCGCAATAGCTTTTCGCTTGGACCAATGAGGTGAATGAATAGCGCGCCATTCGCTGTCATTTGTCCACTCAATAGAAGGCCTTTATGCGTCGGCCTAAACTGCGCATCTAGGCGCCGTGGTACGTAAAGGCTAATGAAAATTAATGCTGGGTTGCTTTCGCTAAGGTTGAACACCGTTACTCTATTCAATGCCGAACAGCATCAACGGGGCTGTAATACAGACTTTGGCTCAACAGGTTTCATTCTATTGCGAACGCTATACTGTTGAAAGCATCCGGGCCTTGGGGCGAGATTTAGTTTAATGGAACAATCCATTGGGACGGATTAAAGCAAGGCTCCGTTATATATACAAGTAAAGGACAGCTTGATTAAATTCATTATCAATTGAAACTCCATGTAGGCTACTGCTATAATACCCTGTTTCTTGAATAGGCTAATCGCAGAGAAACCTTTAGGGTTATCCCTAATCGCAGCTCGGCAACGTCAGCGAAGATTTGTAGTGTTATAACGCTACAGTTTTGTTGTATCTGAGCTTTTGACTTGGCTGCAGTCCTGTAAACAAATGCGTTGTAGGGCCTACATCCGCGCTTTGAAAACAAAATAGCCCATTTCATTGTTTGCCTGCAGGTCCTTGGAATGCTTGATCCGCTGCCCCGATTTTTTTAATCGGAAAATATTTTAGGCATTACGCTCAAACAGCACATTATGGCAATACGAGCAGTGAAGGTAAAAAGTACTGTTTAAAAGTTGCAGGCTAAACTCTGAGATCTTTTTTCCCCACGTCCAACATTGACATCGAAATACTTCTTTGACCCTGGACAGTGGACAGTGGACAGTGGACAGTGGACAGTGGACAGTGGACAGTGGACAGTGGACAGTGGACAGTGGACAG
>JAQIWG010003413.1:0-17949 GCA_034695025.1 Chamaedrilus cognettii
TTGGGGGGGACCAATGGCTGGGTAATATTTATGTTCCAAAAGTTGGGGGGGACCAATGGCTGGGTAATATTTATGTTTCAAAAGTTGGGGGGGGGACGCGTCCCGTGGTCCCAATAGGTTGTTGCGGCCATGCTCATGCCTATAAACATCTGGCAGCGAAATATTGATCCACCAAAATAAATTAAATCAACGCATCACATTGCAGCCTAAAACAAAAGTTAGGTTCTTAAGACAAATATAAATATGGTACTAAACTAGTTGCTAATGATTTATTTTTAAACAATCGTTGATATGCGACCGTAGACGAACGACGACACTTTATTATCTTTGAACGAGACATTAAAGCGTACCATAATTATGCAATAACAATAGGTGTTCTTGAAGATTCCACGCAGGCTAATCAATAACCGTTAACGATTTATTTACTCGCGCAATAATATGATTTGCATCACGGAACACTAGTCATACAACTTAGAATATGCAGAAATTTACGTTCTTTCGTAGGCCTAACGTAGATTCCTTTATTATAAGTCATACAAAAATCATTACTGCCGCCATCATCACGGGTATCACACAAGCCACAAAATACGACTGGGCAGCTATACGTAATATTGTCAGTATTCCGCTTTCATTTGTCACCAACATACATCTACAGCAAATAATTGCAAATTGTAAATGCATAAAATTTCAGAGCGTGCCGCTGTACTCGTATACAGGGCAGCCTAAAGGTTTACACTGGGTCATTTCAAGTCGCCGGTGTTACGATTGAGCTGGGAGTTGCGTTAGCGTTTTACAAGCTAGATTCACGTTCGTATTCTCAGTTTGAATAATATTACAATGTCAAAACGGATAAACAACAGCAAGAATGTGAATATGGGTGTGAATCTAACTTGTCAAACGTTAACTCAACTCTGACTCAATCGTAACACCGTCGACTTGAAATGACCCGCTGTCAGTCAGCGCTTATGCCGGATGCGCCTGCTCAAATATACAATTTTCATAATCAAGCGCATGCAACATGCTTGTCGCATAGAAGTATATTACATCTGATGATACAAATATACGCTATCATATGCATGCCACATCGGATATATCTGCATGCACGCGTATAGATCACATGCGGAAGAGGCCAATGTTACAGATTTGACGCGCACAAATATTTTAGCGAATCACGCGTTGTCATCAAATCAGGTCAATTAGGTGAACTCATCTGCCATGAATTCAACACGCCTATACAGCCTATTACAGGCATACAAAACGTTCAAGTAAATAGAGTCTATTTACAACCTATGTTTTGCCAAATTTCTATGTAGGAATAATCTATGTGGGCAATATAACGACAAATTTCAAGACCGAAATTCAATCGCAATATCAACGGCTATTTTGAATAAATAGCCGTTGATATTTAGCCTTCTGTATAGAATGTAAATGAAAAAACAAACCAAACTTAGGCTAAAGGGTAACGTCAGAAGGCAATTTCAAGATGGGGGTTGATATAGGCCATCGCCACCCCTAAATAACATAGAACTATTCTCAATAACGAAGTTCAAGTTTTTAGGTAATTTAATTCCGCTTCAGAATGAAACGTTTAGCACAACAAGTCACAGGCACTTTTCTCGCGATCAACTATTTCTATTTTGTAAAAGGCCCAACTACACAACTTCTCGTTAGTGTATTGGCCTACGTTTCTATATAACGTCTACAGAGCGGTCCAAAACATCTTATCTCAGATTTTCACATTTAAAAATAAAATATCTGCACTAAATATCCATAAAATTTAAGCAGTAATCGTTTACGTTTCAAGAGTGACCGAAAAAACGCACGGCAATCATTTTGTGTTTGTAGCGTGTGCATAAAGCGCTCTTATGACGCATGCCAACATGCTTTAAGTTTTTTTTGTGTTTTTGTAGTTTAGGTGCGTGACACACAAGGGCCGTATACGGTCCGGTTCTGTGCAAGAGAGCCGGCACAGAACCGTTCCCCCCTTCTTTCGTCGCCTTTACGACAAGCCCGCGGAGCTCTGGGCTGCAGGTCAATTCTTTGTTTCCCGGTCTGCAGGGGTAACGACATGCCTTAAGGAGCGTATATACTATACATGGCAAAGCGCTCGGAAAGTCCGTGGCATCGTTTTTTTGATCCATCGCGTACAATCTTCCGATATCATATGATAAACACAAATGCATTATAGGTTCATGTACATGCATATATGCATTTATGCATTTCTTTACTGTACAAATGAAACATTTATGTCCATCGTAAGTCATGACAGTATCAAATCACAAACATTATGTAACCGATACTCACGACACGGCTTGACAACCAAATTGACCTAGTGCCACCTAGCGAATGCAAATAGTTCAATGTCAGTCACCCATTCAACTTAACCATCATTGGCTGTATGATCGGCTAAACCTCATAATTATCCAGTCCATCTCGTTCCCGAAGGAAGGCAATCTATCCGTTCCTTAAACGCCCAAAACAAGACAGGGCCAGAAGCATCTGATATGATTGGTTCAGAAAAAACAGGCAAAGGGTTTAACCCGCCACCACTTCCGCGCAAAACTATTCTGCTGCCCTCAGTCAAAAAATGATTTGGCGACTGATATCCGGCTGCCATTCAGTGCTGTGCACTGAACACATACACACAGATCACCTTCTCTGTAATGAAACGTTCGTTTACTGCCTGCAAAAAATCGTACAATCGAATGGCCTTGATGCACGCCCAAGTGGCATAAAAATGTTGGCACTTTGAAGCGCGTTCATATGTCACAGATATACAACGAGCATTCTAAGACGCTCCAAAGTAACATTCGGATGATATTTTCCGACGATCGATAAGCTACACGGAATGTGGAACAACGTTGTCGTAACCGCCAGGAAACGAGTTTCGACTGGAATTTTAGATAAATTTTCAGAAGCGAGAGGTCCTAGTTGTCGATAATACACTAGGCGTCAGTGACGTCACCAGGCATCAGTGACGTCACTAGGCCTCAGTGACGTCACCAGGCGTCCGTGTAGCGAACGTCAAATTCTTGAAGAGCCGGCAGTTTCTCCTGCAAGAAAGAATAACGCATCTTTTCAACCACAAAGCTTTTTAACGTATATGGAAACGTAAATAGATGCAAACTTGGCTGGAAAATACTGAGAGGACAATTTCATTCCCTATAAATTATTTTTCTCTGAGGCCTAGGTTCTACATCATTTTTCTCTTAAATTTATTTACTTATTGGCAACTTTAAAAATATCAAAATTTCTAATTTTTACCAAAAATTAAATTAATTAATTAAGTTTTTTATTTTAAGGCAAATTTTAGCTAAACCTATTTTGAATGGATACAATATAATCATCATTTTCGTTTTTCTCATTTATTTTTCATGCTAGCACAGGTTGGACGTATGCGACCACGGACACAAGCCCTAACGTGCCCTGGCCCGACGAGGGGAATCGGGAGGGGAGAGGCCTTTACGGGGAGGAAACGGTTAAGCCGACACTTAACCAATTAAGGGGATGAAGACAAGTCGGTCCAGAGTCTGTGGGGGCCCCGTCACACGCAGATCTAGGCCCAAACTGACGTCAAGCCTAGGAGACTATATATCAAACAAACTCTGGCTCCACCTCCCCAGCCCTGGCTACTTAAGCCTGCCAGCCGGCTAAAAGGCCCTCGCTACCACCGCCCACCCTATCTCTAACACACCCCCCGACCCGAGCATCGTCTCAAAGACACTGGGGCGAGCCAAGAGCACAAGGGTAGTGTTTCGTTTTGCCCATGGCCTGTTGGAGCATAGTTTTACGGGCAGGATCCCCTTCCTGCCGTCCAACCTGCCCAATGGTGGCAGCAGGGGCAGGGCTGCCGGGCACAGTTTAATGTCGTGTCCGGGACCTGGTATTAATATCACCAAATACGTTAAGCATAAGTGTTATATTTGAACTCCAAAACATCATGCAGTAACTTTTGATTTTACCGTAATTTTCTGCAAGTGCAACTGACCTTGAGCCCCTCGAAGGTCAGTGCGGAGAGATACGTGCTGTTCAGATTCAATTTTCTTAGATTCTTCATCGCTGTCGAACAAAAGATAATAACTTATAAATTATACTGAACTTACGTGCACTGTATTGATTAAAAAAAGCCGCAACAACTATGGTTGAACTTAAAGAATTACTTAGAAAACAGTAGTAATCAGAGCAGTAGCAAGGTACATGTCTACTTAAAGTGGTATTTGGAGTCAATTTACAATGCAAATTTATTGACCTTTGGTCCAGTGATGAGTGCATGCACAAAAAACCCATGGAGAATTTGCAGTGTCAGTGATAAATGGTGTAAAATAAATAGTGAATGAACAATGATGCAAATTAATAACCTATAATAGATTTGATATAGATTGGACAGAGAAAAGAAGGAGACAAGAGGATGCTGGCAATAGATGCAAAAAAATAACACCTGCAAATATGATTATGCGGAGAAAGAAGAACTGGATTGTGCACGTAGTGAGAGTAGAGGGATTGATGAAAAAAATACTGGAGGGAAGAATGAAGGGCAAGAGGATGAGGGGAAGGAAGAGATTTAGGTATAATAGATGAATTACTGGAAAGAAAATAGTTTGGAAACATGAAGAGAATGGCGGAAGACCGCCAATTGTGACGAGGTTGGATACCAGGGACCTGCCGTTTGGCAGTGCACTAGGGAGATAGATAGAATTGATATTTTCACATTGCAACATGGTACAATAAATAGAAACAGAAACTGTTCTCGCTCACCGGCCAGACAGCTCAGGCCCTTGTCCGTCACAGGAGTCTCACAGAGGTTGAGCACCTGCAGCTTGGGAAGGTGTTCGGACAGCAACTGCAGCCCGGCGTCTCCAAACTGGAGAACATAGTCCAATGAAGGGAGTAAGTCAATCAAATAAAGGGAGTAAGTTAACAAAAATGACGGGAGTAAGTTAACAAAAATAAAGGGAGTAAGACTTAATAAAATAAAAAGAGTCAGTTCACAAAATGAAGGCAGTAAGTTAGCGAAATAAAGGGAACTAAACAACTAAACAGCTAATCAACTAAATAAAGGAATAAGTTTGATGCTCACAAATTATTCATTTAGATATTTGTCTGTTTTTCTATCAAGTGTCACAATTATTTTATTTCAAGATTCAAATCTCTATAGCCAGTAACGTGTGTAGCCCAAAGACTATATACAGTCCGGTTGTGTGCAAGAGAGCCGGCACAGAACTGCTGCTCCTTCTTTAGTCGCCCTTACGACTCGCCCGGAGAGCTATGGGCTGCAAGCCAATTCTTTGTTCCCTGGCCTGCAGGGAGTTTGAGGACTATGTGTAGTCATGATTTTAGACTATTACAGTCCAGAGAGCAAAACAAAAGCTAGAGAACAAAGCTTTCTCTTCAGTTCTCTGCCAAACGGCAGGTCTTTAGTGTCCAAACCCTCCACTTTAAGCTTCAGCCCTTCCCTTCATATCCGCATAAGATTCCTTCTCAAGCAGGTCGTCTATAATTCCGATACGTGGCCTTCTGGGTCCTCTCTTGCTCTCCATTCTTCCCTCCAACACATCTTTGAGCAATTTCTCTCCTCTCATCCAGTTTTTCTTAGTCCTTGGTTCCCCACTCTCCTCAACACTTCTTCATTCGTTATCTTCTCTGTCCAGCAAATCTTTTCCATTCTTCCTCATACCCGATTAAAACGATACAAAACTGCTAATCAAATCTGTGAAACTGCTAATCAAAATTGAATTTGATTAGCAAAACTGCTAATCATTATTCAAGGCTTATATTGAGGCCTGATTACACCCTTAGAAATCCTTGCTGCCTTGCTGAAATCCTGCCCGCACCTGTGTGGACCAGAGATTGAGGTATCTGAGTGCAGGCAGTTTGATGAGATCACGCGCGCACGCGCTCGTCACGTGGGTGAAGGCGAGACTGAGACACTCGAGATTGCCGAACGAGCCGGAACTGAGCAGCTTCGCGAGGTCAGCGTCAGTGGAACGCGACGGGAGCGTCATCTTGCGCGGACCCCCCTTCTGTTGCTGCTCGCACAAAAAACAATTTTTTGTGTCGTCTTTCAACGTTTTTTTTTTTTTCGCCTAATTTGGTGATGAAAAATTAATTACACGCGCAGTTTACTTTAACTTTTTTAAAGTTAACTTTAAGATTTACTTAACTTTTGATTAGCTTTTTGGGTAGTTGACATTAAAAAAAAATTAAGATTTTAAAACTATTTCGTTTTCTTTGATGTCTGCGCATTCTGTATTTTTTATTTCTTTAAAAAGAATGCAGGGAGATTATTGAACTGCATTTCTGATTTAAGCAGCAACTTGTTAGATGTAAAATCATCAGCTTTTTTCATTCAAAAACTCAAATCTTTTTATCCTTTCTTGCGATTGTTGATTATGATTACAATTATTTGTTCATTTAGCGATTACAAATGAATGACAGACTTAGTATAACTTTAAGATTTAGTTACATTTGCTTATCTTCACACTCTTTTTTGCATTTTGAAAAATATTCCTTGATAATTATTAAAGTGAGATAAGAGTACAATAAATTCAAATAGGGTATATAACTAAGTTATGAGTTAAAAGAGATATGAATCAAAATAATAAACCATATTAGTTGTAAACATAAAAAATTACAATGCAAAAATGAAAAAAGGAAGAAGGAGATGAAAGTGTTGCACGGACCAGCTCGCGTAGTTTGATCTGTCGCTCGCAGAGCTCGGCGTACATGCGCTTGCCGCGCGACGTGCTCTGAAGGGTCGTGATGATCTGCATGTTGAGGTCTCCGCTCTCACATATCTCGTACTCCAGCACCGCGCACAGGGCCTGCGGACATAGAGACATGCAACTAGACATACAGTTAGAGATACAGAGAGCGTTAGAGGTAGACAGACATGCATGTTGAGGTCTCTGCTCTCACATATCTCGTATTGTAGCACCGCGCAGAGGGCCTGCGGACATAGAGACATACAGATAGGAGCACAGAGAGAGATGCAGGAAAGTAGACATACAGTTAGAAGTACAAGGAGAGATTCAGGCACACAGATAGGCATGTTGAGGTCTCAGCTCTCACATATCTTGTACTCTAGCACCACGCACAGGGCCTGCGAAAATAGAGACATACAGTTAGGGGCACAGAGACAGTTACAGGTAGACAAATAGCTACAGGCAAGCAGACCAATCCACCGTACAGTTCCGCTATGGTCGTTATATGCACATCTATAATTGCAAATCTCTTTTAAACTTATGAGTTCAGTGCTCAACCGAAGAAAGAGCTGGATTGGCTTTAAAAAGATGCGTTCACAATGCTGCCACTTAAGCTTTTAGCTTTGTTTAACTTCTCGCTAAATCTAATTAGATTTAGACAAAAATTGTTGAGAAAATTGCCTTTTTATTAAAAGCTACAAATGCCAGATGCGGTGTACATACGTCCATGGCAGTGACGTTTTCGCGCAGAGCGAGCAGCTGCCACGGACCGATCATCTTGATGTTAGCGAGCAGAAACGTCTTCCGTCGGCAACAACAGCCAATCAGCGTCTTCAGCTAAACAATATTAACATTCATTCATTAATAAATACTAATATCAATAAATTCTTGAATATTTCATGCATTAATTGTTTCATATTGATAGATGCTGCAGTATGTAGTTATATAAACATGGAGGAAAAGTTGGCAAGGGCGGAACGAAGAAAACTTGGGAGAGATATAATGAAAGATGATGCAAAGGCAATATCATTAACTAGACTGCTAACTAGATGCTGAAACATACACTTTTTTTCCAAGTTGATTGTTTCATGCCTGTGTGGAACAATACAGCTGTCGTTATATTGAAGGTCAAGATGCGAGTCGAGAGACGAATTACGGGATCAGATATGGTATCGAGATATGGTGACATTTGGACATGTGATGACATGAGTTACAATTACATCAGCCATGGGGAAGTCGAATCGAGTGAAAAGTCCAACTTGTGCTATCACCTAAAAAAGTATGTAGAACGTAAATGATGATGATGAAGATTACAATTAGCAGCTAGTGATTTATTTTTCCAGAAGAAAAAAACCGACAACAAGAACAAGAACAAGCTCGTACGAGGATGGCGTAGAGTTCCCCGTCGTCGTGGCAGGCGACCTCGCCGGGGCAGTAGAGGTCGAACCAGCCCTCCTTTCCCTCCCTGATCCCCAGCACGGCCTGGTGCACCTCGCAGCGCGCGTCAGAGCCTAGGTTCTGGACGGTCGCGCGGATATGTCTGCAATACAGCCACTCTGCTCTTTGTTCCAGATAAGACTGATGCGTTCTTTTCTTTTTTAAATGTTCAGTTCACTGTTCTTTCACTTGCACATCTGGTGTGTTTACCAGGCCTACCCTGTGCTTAGTCTATACCCGAACAGTCCTATTGCAGTATCGGTTAATTTATTGACCAAATTTTTACAACTTGGCTTCAATGTCCAGCAATTACTGTACGACATTTATGCTTGTTCTGGGCTGCGGTTTGTTCGTCAGCCTATTTGCAATGAAAAGAAGATATAGTTATACAGTTCTTTACTTGTAGTTTGGGAATCTTCGGATCACCATCATTAAGAATGAAGAAGCAAAAAAAGATCCTCGCAAAAGAGTACCAGAGTATCGCTATATCAGGTATTACTAACAGACAAGATGCTGCGCTAAGTTCAAGGCATGATATTTAGACAAATAAATTCAATGCGATGCCCTTTTTAGACAACAGGCTTTTCTCATGATCTGGTTGATCATTAACCTTTGAAGGGATTTCAATGCTCGCTGCATGAAAGATAGATGAAATTTTTGTTTTCAATTTGTTTTTCTTGTCAAGAAGTTCATATCACTGACAGTGAAAGATTTCACTAGGCCTACTGGGTCCAGTGGCAGTTTTGCCACTTCAGCCATATTTTTCTTCGATTCTTATGCTTTCGAGCCATTTGAATTTGATAGGAAAATTGTTAAAGCATGCATTGTTAAAGTTGTGAACATGTTCAACAAATACTCCAATATAACAATGCATAGACTGAAACTGCTGAGAGAAAAGAAAAAGAAGACGTTACAAAATAAGACGTTACAAAATACTGACTGCGTGAAGAGTTGATGGGGCAGAGCGCTGAAAGACAACAATATCACCACTAACTGAACTATGTATTCAGAAAGCAGAATAAATCAAAGGTCGATTAGTGACTCCAATCAATACGCAGTCATTTAAAGCGCAAAGAACAACACCTTGTCAATATTTGATATTTATTCCATTATTGCATCTCGTAAAGTAAAAAAATCAAAAACTTGGTGGCAAGAAAAATTTAATAATTAAAAACTAGAAAGACCGTTGCCTGCTTGTACGTAGTGCACCATAAGACAACTGCTACAGTGGGCATTATATTTCACTGCTCTGTAACTAAATAATGGTCCGAGCATTTTGTAGCCTACAATATATCCTTGCTCATAAATTGTTTCTTATAGACAAACTTTGCTGAATTTAAATAATAGAAACATTATGCTCTGTATTATTGTTTAGAGAATTCGACATCTGTCAGCTAGAAATATTATTCTTTCTTCACATTCATGTCTTTGAAGTGTTGATGTAGGCTATTCTTGTCTAGTTATCTTTGCTTATACCCAACTACTTGATGCTGTATTGTAACTGAGCTGTAGGGGTTAGGTATGGGCGCAAGCCTTCTCGGGGATATATTATATCTTTTTGCTTAAGCTCGTTACTTCATATGCAACTTATCCATGTACTTGTATTTTGTTCTGAAGTAATAAATGTAAAAAAACAACAGCAAAAATGATTAATTTAAAAAACAATTTTAAACCATGAAAGGTATAAAAATCAAATTAAATACTCACTCGTCAGGGAAGGGAATTGGCTGCAGCAGTCCCGACAGACCCGGTCTCCAGTCCGCAAACTCTGACCTGCAATCATACAAACATAAAACATGGCGATAGTAAAACACAATACGTGTTGATACAATATTTGACAAATTTAACGCACACTAACAACTTCTCAATGTCGCTTAAACTGAACGGCAATGTCGAGATTCGGTTCCTTCCATTGTTCTCTTGCAGGGGCGTAGCGTCAGGGAGAGCAGGGGCGATTTAACGACGAAAAATGATATATAAAAAAAATGACGATAAGTAAGTCACTTAAAAACACATTTTCTACAATTTCATTCATAAAAAAAATTCATTTTCTGAAAAAAGTTAGAAACAAGCTAAAGAGTCAAAATTTTAAAATAACAACCAAAGCACTTAAATTTCCCAAAATTTGATAACACCTCAAAACGAATATAAATGGCGAATATAAACGTAGCAATTTTTGCGTAAACTTTTACACAATGCAAATTGCACATGCATATTTCTTTTCACATTTCATGTGAAACTTGCATGAGGCATCAACAATGACACACCTATCTGTTACAAATGACTGCTTGTTACTAAATTTACTAGATATAAATTTCGCTTTCCTGAAATCCATGAGGGTGATAAATAAAAATTGTGCTCAAGGTTTGGCCTTGAGCACAATTTTTATACTGTAGGAAGCTTTTTTTAAAATACATTTTTGTCAATATTTCAATTTGTACTAAAAATGCACCGTTTGCTCTGCCAGCTATTTACATATGGCAGTTCACTGCTCTTAAACTTAATCATTGCACTTATTTGGGGGGGGGTTGTACCACAGAACCGCTCCCCCTTCCTTAGTCGCCTTTTACGATTTGCCCGGGCAGCCCTGGGCTGCAAGTCTACTCTTTGTTCTCCGACTTGCTGAGGTGAAACAGAACTCTAAGTTGACTTGTTCTGCACTTTTTTTAGTACCATTGTCTGCCTACTGCATAATTATATAGTATATATAGTATATTATATAGTATATTATATAGTATATTATATAGTATATCATATAGTATATTATATAGTATATTATACAGTATATCATATAGTATATTATATAGTATATCATATAGTATATTATATAGTATATTATATAGTATATTAGATAGTATATTATACTGCAATTTCAAGAAGACTATTATTGCTGACTATTTCTCACATTTATACTTCAAGGAACAGTCTCTATTTGTCTCGAAAGCGTGCTCAGCAATACTGTGATGTTTTATACTTTGAAGTATATATTCATTGCCAATCTCATCTCCCATACTGTGCCTAGTTTACTTTTTTTGCGCTTTATTTATTTTCCAAATGAATATTTATCAATCTTAATTTGCATTGGACTTTGCCTAGTTTGCTCTGAGTGCTGAACAGAGAGTTTAATAGGCAATAATCGTTCTGAAACATAGCCTACTCCCATCTCTTATAATTTTTCACATGCGCCCACACCCTTCCCCACTTACTTCAGAACCCCCGCCTGTCGCTTGCGCTCTCCCGCCCGGGAACCGAACCCAGAATGAAAGTTTCGGCTAAAAGTGGGAGATAAATGATGCTTAGCACTAGGGTAGGGGGCTCTGGGCAAATGTCGGTAAAATGTAGTTATTGCGTATTTTAAAGGATTAGGGTTAGTGTTGGGAGTAAGGTTAGGGTTTGGTTTAGGGTTAGTTTTAGGGTTAGTTCTGGGTTTAGGTTAGGTTTAGGGTTTAGGGTTAGGTTTAGGTTCAAAACAAATCCTTTTTGCTGCATAACTAAGGGAGAGTGGAAATGAATACCATTATTTATAATTGTTAAAGAAACCATTCCTTTACACGATCAACTAAACAGTACTTAACTATTTTGCGTAAATCGATGTGTATATTGCCTTTTGATCGTGTGCTTGCATCGTATCACGATAATAAATTATTTTAAGATAATAGACTTCTTAACTGTCTACACTACGTTGAGAAAGTATGATCTACATCAAATATCTAAATATTCTCCAATTAATTAAATAGAAACTATATTTCTAAACCGGAGCAGACATAAAAGAATAAATTGGACTACAAAGCTTCAATTTTGTCGCGAAGATTTTTGAGGTTCCTGGGAAATCTGTCGAAAATATTTCCTAAGCAAATTTCTTACTTCTCAACAAACATTTTTGCTGCGATAGCAATGCGACAACGTTCATTGGCACACGTCCTGCACGGCCACAGCAGCGCTGCAAGAATCGTGCTGCAAGCGACATGATAGGATAAAATCTAGCGTTCCTTTACACGCTGCATGTTTTGCATGAAATTTCATATGTAGTTTTACATATAATTTTACACGCGACCGCGCTAAGGCGGACGGACGACAGTTGTCATGACAACGATTTTCTTATCCGCGCTGCATGCGCGGCTTGCATGAAACCCAGTTAAGGACATTTTACATTGTAATTTTTTTAACATGGTTGCATGTAAAATTATATGTAGAACTACATGTGAAATTTCGTGCAAAATATGCAGCGTGTAAAGGAACGCGTAGCGTGTCTGTCAACACAGCGACAGTGTGAGGTTTCGTTTAGAACGTTAATCCGCGCGCGTCAGAGAGGAGTAGAATTGAGTTTTGAAAATTTAGGAACGACAAAATTTCTTCGTCCAAGTCCAAAATCGCGTCTGAAGAGAGCGACGTAGAAAAGAAATCTTTCTTCAGTACTTGATTTTCTTGAACTTGATCTTTCTCCTGATAACTGTATTTCCAGGTGGCTACGCTAAACTTAATATTTTGGGAGTGGGGGGGGAAACATAAGTTTGCATATTTCAGACTCAGAGAACTTGCGATCGGGGGCGAAGAGGGCCAGAACTTTTCGCAAAACTTACTATGTACAGAACTTAATCGCAGAACTTGCTCTGTACAGAACTTATTCGCAAAACTTGCTATGTCAAAATAAATGTTTTCCACTTACTTCTGTTAGTGGTGGTTTGCGGAAGTTAAGTCACAATTGTTTCCAAGTTGCTTTGTGAAAACAAAAGCTTTCACAATTTCGAGTAGGGGTGGTTTGATCCTCAAAACCTCTGTGGCCCTGTATGCATGTATCATTGTCTTAATATATTTCAGCTTCCATCGGTAAAAAGTCACGCTGCGTTTCGACGACCTCATCATCATCATCATCGTCGTTTAAGTTTTACATCTACTTTTCCATGCACCAGTGAAAAAAATTACTATGGCTCTCGGAACCAGTTTTTTAAAATGCCTCTGTAACCATCGCAAAAAATTCCGCACAGGAAATAGGAACTGCAACGGAAGACTTTCAACGGACTTCAATCAATCTCCTATTTGCACGTTTCCGCCGAGCAACTACCAGGAACCACAGACTGTCAGATTCACACCGGAAAAAAACTAAGAAAAAAGGGAAGCGGTTAAAGCATATCTGATTAGGAATAATTGGATGACGGTGTTTATTAGACCCGGATCTGGGTCGGATTTACATTGGTAGAGACCCGGTCCAGTGTAGTTTTGGAGACGTCTTTTTGACCTTGTGTACACAAGTCACGACCGGGGGGGGGGCTGAAAGAACTTTTGGAGGACATTCTTAACGATAGTTGTTCATTTCTGATCTCACTTTGTAATTGCACGTTTCAACATTTGGAACTTCAGATTTAAACATTGCATATTAAATTTTTTGGGGGGCAGGGCTGATGGTAGAAGCCCCTTAATTGGTGGAGGCCCCAGTGCAGTGGCACACCTTGATCCATGCCTAAATTTAAACGTATAAAAATAACATTGAAATTCAGAGTTTAAGAACACAAGCACTTCTTGGCTTAGTTCTTAGAATACTAATCTTCAAAATATAGACATTTTATATTTGCATATTAACCAACGCTCTTAAATGATCAAGATCTGTGAGAAATAATTTATACTGAACATCACCCATTACATAGAAACGATCTAGCTGAAAACATAACTCCTTTCTACATAAAAAAACTTATATTAGATCAATAAATAGCCGAGAGGCACAGGAGTTAAAAAAAGCTTATACTTACATCATCTGAATGGTAGACAAATAGGTTATCAGCTTATGGTCGGCCTCCATTAGTTCAATGTATTGGCTCTGCTGATTGGCTCTTGTCGTTTGAATCCTGCCAATCAAATCATTCGATACATAAAAAGCATGAACAAGCTTGCTAGATTGTTTACTAAAGAAATTGAAGAAGATGAGCAAAGATCTAGGGGCCACAACTTAAAAGCAAAAGTAAATGATAAAACTTTTGGGGGGCCCATTAATTAAATTAACTTCTTTAATGTTCTACTGTTCTACCACATGGCAGGTCTTTGGTGTCCAAATCTTTCAGCCCAGCCGATCCAATTTTATCCTAAGGACAAAGGATCAATACAAATTTTCAAAAGGCTTACGCCAACTGTAAACATTTTTTTTTACCAGCTTGGCGCTCGGGAGATCAATCTCCACACAATTGATCAGGCTAATTATTAAGTTATTGTGATGTTAACTTTTAACGTACGCAATTTCGGTACGATCAATGTATTCAAATAAGACGAACCGTTTTCGCTCCTCGTAGCAAGCAAAGATGGCGGCCAGACACACAGCCACCAGATTGGGCAGCACTCTGAGATGTGGACAAGCGCTGCCCACCCCGTGAGCACTGCACAGAGTACAGGGGATCACAGAACTCTTTGAGTGGATTCTATAGTCATTCCTTTGTTTCAATCTTTACCTTTGGCTTAGCTAAGGAGACAGTTTAACGGCAGCCCTTAACTGCCATTCAAAAATAAACTCGCAATATGTTTATAAATTAAAAAACAAGGCAAATTTTTAATTCAGTGTCAACAGAAATAATTTATGTCGAAATCTATGACGTCATGTTACCTTAATGATGTGGTATATTAAATTTAAATGAACCAAACAAAAAGCTTCTTTGAATGATTGAAAAAGTTCTGGGCCGCTGTTAAATGTCTCGTAGACTATGCCAAAGGTAAAGAATAATAATAATAATAATTTTGGGAAAAATTTTTTATAGCCATAACATGACCGAAGTCATCACAAGGGCGCTGCACACAACCAATATCACAACAGTCAGAAAAATTACAGTTCGGCAATACTCATACACATGAAAGAAGCCCATATCCCACCAAAGAACAACAGTTTCAATGAAAACCTGCTATCCAGCCAAAAACTAATTACAAATATGATTGATCTGGTAAAGAGTTCAGTGTTGAGTCTCTCCGCGAATAGGGCCAGGGAGGGGGCTGTCTTGACGTGTAGCGGCAGACTGTTCCAGGCCTGCGGAGCTGCCAAAGGTGGGAACACAGGAATAGGATAGATTCCACCCTTTATTTTACACAAGCATGTAGTACAAACAAGAAAACTGATAAATTGGTGGAAACGCAAATTGCGATACGCACGTTCGCATGCATCATCAAATTTGGTATTATTAGAATATTTTTAGAAGCGCTTATTTAGATAAATCTTTTATTCACCATCAAGGCAGAACACGATAATGAAATAGAAAATGAAATACATGTACGGTTGAAGTGCCAGCTAAATTGTGGTGAACGTCTCAGTATCAGGAGATAGAGTTCACATAGTTCACGAAATAGTCAATAATAAAACGTGACGCATCAAGCACTCGCTATGGCTTGATAAATAATAGAGAGCTCTCAATATGAAATAAAAGCCTAGATAAACGGATATATTTTTGTGCGGTGTATTTCGGATATTCGATAATCCTTTGGAAGCCGAAACGGGGGTTAGAAGAAATGCTAGGATCATTATATTGGAGATTTTTGTTTAATGGACGGCGTCGTATCCATTTTATGCGGCATTCTTTGCGTCTTTGGAAGTTGTATCTGATGCACATTCACCCAAGCAGCCTACATGACTGTACGCATGGAAAAGATTGAAAAACTGTCAAGGCATTGAAAGTTCAAAACCGCTACTACCCTATTCAAACCGACGCGCCTTGCGTGTCAAATTAAAATGACCGCTACTGAGTTACCCTTTCTAGAATTTCACTGCTTGAGCCCATCCTGGTGAAATTTTAAGGACTTTTATCGTGCTCTGCAATGGATCGGCCTTCCTAATCAGATGTTTGCAACTAAATTTACTAATAAGTGTGTATTGAATGGTCGATGACAAAGTTGTTAACGGTACGAAGGTTTAGACACAATAGACAGTCCTTCATGAGCTAGTGCACAGCCTTGTGTGAGCGGTGTACTAGCAGAGCGTTTGCCAATACTAATTGACAACATTATGCTATATGTATGTATGTATGTATATTGCACTTTTAACGCACCAAGAATATGTCATGCAAACGGAGATGGAAAAACATTTGCTTGGATCGTAGGTGCGGGAGAATTGCAACAGACTACATACAAATATAATAGCAGTTGAAGTCTGTTCAGCGAAACTTAATTGTTAATCTCGGTCAATTTCAAAGAAATATCCTGTACATTGGCAGCGCTGCTATTTCATTTAATGACAGGTCCCATTTTTTTTGGAACACCACGACATCGTATAACTAAATGAACTATAACTAAAACCATGGCGCATACGCCAGCATCGATTTGACATATAATGCAGACGTTGGCCCAGAATAAATAATTGCCTTTCGGAAATTCTGCCGAGAATTTACGAATTTGGGGCAAAATCTCGTCTACGTGTATGGCTTCACGGGGTCACATAAAACCTTCATTAACTCGAGAGTAGCGCTCAGTGGGTTCAGTCCATGTAGCGATAAGTAGCAATACCCAGAATATTTACTCGGCACTAAACCAAGGGCATTCCGGTGACTGGCCGTTGATGTCGCTTCATGACTGGTTTTGGGATGAATGTTTTCTCTTTAAGACTGTACAAACTGGGCGCTGTTTCATCACTATATGTTTATTCTAGTGGTAGTGAATGGCCTTTACTTTGTACTGCTGTTGTTCTATTTTAAGTAAGAAACAAATTACGGTAAAACCAGATTTTTAGCGTATGTAATTACCCGTTATATCCGATGCACAGTACACGTTGAAGTTGAAGCTGAAGTTGAAGTTGAAAGCGATAATGATATATACGTTTTCATAGGAGCAGAGCACATCGACGTAAATTGATTTGATTTGAGAAATTGATCCTGGAATTGACTTTCTTTTTAAATTCTGGGATCAACATGAGAATGAACGTGTCGATTCCCACGTTGATTTTTCGAAAAACAACACTGAATGGAATTTATGCAACGCAGTGGAGCTCCAAAAAAATAATGGAAAATCTTAATTCATATACAAACGGCGGATGAATTGTTTTAAAAAGATGAATCAAGAAGAAGAAGTGGCGCATACCTCTTGACGAAGTTCTGCACAACGCTGATTCCATCATTTTGTGCGCCGAGCGCTTGGATGTATTCTTGCACAAACGAACGCATGCGCGGATACCGACCAAAATCCTGCGCATGGCGCACGATTTAGTTTTAGCTCATTAATTTCTTTTCATTTTATTTACACTTTTTTTCAGTTCTTCATGTTTTTCTAGGTCTCAAATTTTCGTTGTATCTCATTTTAAGATTGCCACATAATTGCCCTAGTGTACGCTTATTTGACCTTCCGTTTCATAACTTCAACATTACAAAAACTGAACTGTAGTTTTTTAGATGCATGCCCTCTCATCAACAACTAAGAATCGCCTCTGATGGAGCGAAGGTTAACTAGTTAGCCACATCTCACGGGCGCTAGTTGGGCATCAGATGGACCGAATTGTTGACTTCAAAATGCATTATATATCTAGTTTTTTCAAGCCAAAGAAGCCTTCAAATTTCTGATCCACTTGATATCAATTTGAATGATACTCACCGTGTTGTGCTTTAGTATGCGGTGCACTACAGGAGTGAAGAGTTCGATGACTATGGCCGACCTCGGACTGTCCTTGCAGTGCTGCCACAGCCAAACAGTAACTAGAGTTGCCAGATTTTCGTCCTTCAAATAAGGGACACAAAATATTCAGCATGCATGATTCAATTTTTTTGCTACCTTGCATAACTACATTGCATAACTACATTGCATAACTACATTGCATAACTACATTGCATAACTACATTGCATAACTACATTGCATAACTAC
>JAQIWG010003414.1:0-17948 GCA_034695025.1 Chamaedrilus cognettii
CTGTGCAACAGGCCAGTAGAGTTATTGGAGTTAGAAACATGTAAGACTCTACGGTCTATTAAATGCAAGGGGGGGGGTGACGGGTGATAATTCAATTATCGATTTCCGCTGCCTTGCTAATTACCTAATTCATTACCATCATTTGTTGCATTCGAAACTTGTTCCATAATTGTCAAATACCAAGCCAAGTGCCACTTTATCACGTTAGACGATTAACCCACGCCGCGCGTAATTAAATCCAACAGACCGACACAATGGGCGGCTTGTAAGAGCCTGTGGCCTGCACACAGAGGCAGCCTATACACGGGTAATCTGCGAAATATTTCCGCAGTAGACTTCCGCTGTTTACACGTGGCAGACTTTCGCACTTTCGCAACTCGCACCTCGCACTTTACCGGACCCCACGGACCGGTAGCATTCTCGTGAGTCAGTGTTTGCGCATGGTTTCTGACCCACAGAGAAATGTATCATGTGATCTAGGTCCTGTTATATAGTAGGCGGCCATCGATTCTGCAGGCCCACCATTCTTGCCCAACGCTGTAAACCCAAGTAGGCCGTTTGCAGAGCGTATACATTGTAGCCAATAAAACATTGCAGGCTTCTACAGATTCGAATTCTGCGCTTCACAACACAGCTTGGCTATACAAAACGCCAACGTTAGGCGGTATAGTATATTATATTACTTGACTATATACAGCGTACCTGTAGGCCCTAAGATCTAATCGACAACGCATGCACATTTTATGCAGAGAAAACAAAACTTAATGCTGAAATTCTCTCCAATAATGTCTATTTTTTTTAAGTTATTGAAGAACGTCCACGTAATACAAGATTCATAAATTATTGCATTGATAGCATTAGCTCTAGCCACTAGCTCACGCCCTACGCCATTCGTACCTCGCGGGAACGATCGTCGTGGTTTCTGCTTCCTCGTTGTTCATTTTTCTTATGGTTGATCTGCGACAGGTCAATATTCGAAAATAGACTACTAGTGTTAATGAAACAGGCCTGTACAATATGCTAACAGATTTCCCTTTGCTCGCTGCGATGCGTAAAGGCTGAATTCCTGACGACTCTTCCTCAAAGCGCCGTTACCGAACGAGCGTTACAGCGGCCTAAATAACACATTCGATCACATGCTGTGGTAGGCCGTTGCATCAGGCCTAGTCTCTCAGTGCTCCTAGGCTCTCAGTGCCAGTGCGCTTTCACGGAAAGCGTTCGGCTGCAGTCTTGTTTGCGTCGCAAAGTTCGTCAACTCCCACTGTACGATGAGTACGTCAATAATGATATTGAAGCCAGGGCTCGCATAGGCGAAATTGATATGAATGGAGGGGGGGGGGGGGGTTGGCGTTCTGAATGTTTTTGGACCGGGGGTTGGGCATTGAAGATGAGGGGACGACTGAATTTTGCTCCAAGGATAGTCACGCAATAGGCCTACATGTACATATTATGCAAGCTCACAACATGAGTTTTCAAGACTGCAGGATCGAAATTTGAGATTGGGGTTAAAAATTGAGGTGAGGGAGTTTAACTTCCCCGTCGATGCAAGCGCTGGTAATAGGGTTAGGAGCCTACAGTGTATTGACAATCGTGCTGACTTGATCTCTTGCAATATTTTGTCGTTGTGTCCAAAAGCCCCGACAGTAACTGTAGCGACAGGCTCAGTCCTGCAGCTCAGCGCCGATAGAAAGCGCGATTTCAAACAGCCTTGTAAGTAAGCACTGGGCCTATGCTTACGTCTACGTGACACAAATCATGAGCTGAGCGAATAGAATGCATAGTACATGCATTGACAGGTTTTAGCTTCTTCGTATAGCCAAAGAACTCTGCTTTCGATCTTATTTTGAAGTGATTTTTCAGTTGTAGGCCTAAGCAGCTGACCATGCACTCTTTTGGACTCTAGAGTTGCATTATCGCGTTGAATATGCAAACAAGCACTTAAAACAAACTTGATGTTATTGTATAACTATTTACTCACATTCATGAATATACAATAGATTAAACAAATAATTTAAATAGATAGCAGATGTCAATCAGATGACGAGCTTGAATCAGTTGCAATACTTTAAGAGTCATTACTTTCAAGGCATTACAGAATACAAAATAATTATGCTAAAAATGTAAAACAGCATTAAACTCCTTCACTCGAGTCAACTATTACAGGCTGCCATGGTCGTGCTATTCTCTTACAAAAGGTTTATGCAAGAATAGAAGAACTTTAAGATGCATCAGCGCGTTCAACTTTGTATAGGCAACTCTGAAATGTTCAAACGATCTACAAATGTGGACAATAACAGCAGCCGAGTCTTATTTGTGAAGTGAATGAGCGTTGATCGCTGTCCGAACGCAGTGTTCAATATTTGACTCACCGCCTCCTTCTCTGCTTAAATCGTGATCACAGCTTGTAAGTTGTTTGTTTTGTTAGTGTGTTAGTCTTGTTGCAGTGATCGCTGTGTGTTAATCGTGCCTATACTTGTGCCTGTAGTCCTTTATCGCAGTCTAACGTATTATGCTAATATATAATTTATAATCCTTTGTGACGGGGATAGTTCCGAGTTGGATAGGGTAGTAACTAGGCTATTGCAGATCGTTCAAATGGACAAAGATTTCGATGAGAAAAGGTAGCTAACCCAATTTTTCAATTAAACGATGTAAATTGAGCATTATACTTCAGGTGGGGGAGGGCGATTGGTACATTGGTCAAAGGGTCCATCCTCTCAAAAACTGTGAGAGGGTATTTAGTTGTAAGTCCCTCAATACATCGTCTAGATTAACCACTCAGGATCATGTGACGTTGGCCGGAGCCCCGAGCATAGTGTTGAGTCGCTTGGCCAGTTCGGGGAACTTGGGCAGGACGGTGGGCCTCAGTTTGATCCAGGCTGTCCTCACGGTCACGACCCAGGTTAGGTCGGAGGGTTGCAGCAGTACACCCCTCATCAACTTCTCTATGGCGCGGCTCTTGGACCGGTTCTCGTCCGTCGATAAGATCTGAATAGAGGTGGAAGCAGAACGGAAGGTTTCACTGACACACTGAAGGTCCATTTCAATGTGATCCCTGATGATGTCACTAGACGCCGAAACGGACTCTAAACCCATTAGTACTCCTATTTACTATTTTTTATTGCGGACTATAAAGAAAGGCTTTATAGCATTAAATTAAATATCATATAGCCAGAATGACAAACTTAGGCCAAGACGTGTAGCCTACAATGGACGCGAAAGGGACCTATTTTTTATGGGCTATGCAAAGTATTTACCGTAAGCCTGCAGCTAACAATTATAATACTGCAGATATGGCACAATTATCGAAGAAGACCTGTCAGAATACTAAGAATAACTTGGCCCATTATATGCACCTTATATAGCAGGCTTCAAGCAAGTAGGCCAATCTCTCAAGAAAGTTAAACAAAGTCTTGTAAATAACCCTAGAATGCACAGGCTGCAGACGAACTGAAAGTGTACGTAGGTTAATAAGCGTGTTCACCTGGAGGTTGTGCTTGGTGTTGAAGAGGTCCGCCAGGTCCCGCTGCCAGGTCGGGCCCGAGTAGGGGAACACTTCGAGAGAGTTGAGTATTGCCGCGATCAGCTTCAGCTCGACGATGTGGTCCCACTCCTTGCCCGGCCCGGCTGCCGTGTGGGCCGCGCGCCGCAGGGGCGATATCCCCCCCGCGGCTCCCCCGGGGGTCCCTATTGCCCAGGAGGTCCTTGAGGCCCCCGGGGGCTCCTCGGCTTTGAGCGTGGCGGCCAGACGGAGCTCGTCTACCGTGCAGTTGCGATACGCCATGGTCGACCAATGATACGCAGTCCAATTTGTGCTCCGTGTGCTCTGCTGCGTGATGTTCTAAATTGGCTGTTAGGCCTAACTTCTAGTCAGCTGGCTACTTAACCTTGAATAAACGAACTGAACAAACGAACTGCATTGTCCTCTATAGTCTAGTCTGATTCAAGCTGGCGCCTGAAAACTAAAGCGCAATCGATGAAGCGCGTAATGATGTAGTTTACGGCGCAATGCAGTATACGATTGAAGATAATCAGCTTTTTGGTACACCGTTTGCTATCTGTACTGTAATAGTAAGTGCTTTATCGTATATAGCCTATATAAGTTCAATGCAATGTGATACGTCTGCGGTTCGCAATAGACAATGCCACTGTCCTAACTTCTACCTAACCCTGTAGTTACATCAACGCCTAAAATTCTTATTCGGCCGTTGGCAGTGGCCGAACAAGAGCGCAGTGCTGTCCTGTCATAAGCGTGGGCTATCATCCGTCACGAGCCTATATACCAATATTCTGTGTACAGAACTGACTGTTCCCAGGTAGAGCGAATGGTGTGAGTGACGGCTTGATTTATCTCCTAGCCTAAATGTGCACAAAGGCGTACAGCCTAAGCTTCTCTATAATAACATGCGTCAGTGTTCGAGCCTCGAGGGTTTGTCGAATGAGGCTTTTTATGAGTCACATTGTTGTTGTAGTGAAGGTCACCATGATATGTCATGGACCATAGCAGCCACAGTCTGCTGTACGGGCGACACTTCGCGGTGACAATGGACACCGCACAGGGTCGCCCGATATTGATCACAAGGACGTAGAGAACAACGGATCCCAACAACGGCTACAACTTTGCTAGTAGCCAACTAGTAGGACTGCAATAGGTTCTTCTGCCACGCCTAGGCTACTTGATCACGTTGTGCTGCGGCAGTCCGCAATTTTAGGCTTGCAGCAAGTCCTCGGCGAGCCGCCTATGATAGGCCGAAGATTTTTGACATTGCTGACATTCTCGCAATTTTTTTCCGCCAGGCGCAAGAATAAGTTCACGCAGTTTTTTTAGCCATTTTATGCATGACGGCATGTAAGCCCTAGATCCAGCATTGTGCCCATTGTGCATTAGATCCAGCGTGTCACGCGAGCTGGTTTCCTCAGCAATATAAATATCTTGTGATGTACATTTAACATTCCGCCAACGATACTTACATGAAACGTTTCTTTGTGTCGTGATCCCGTCGCGCGGCGATGACTGGTGTTTTTTTTACGTTTTTATCATAAACGACTTATGGCTTGAATTCAGACATCGACGCAACTACAGCTCATTGTCAAATGAAGTTTCTGATCCCAGATCACAATTGTTACTCTATGGCTTCCATCAGATGTAAAATCCGATCTCTTCAGTCGGCTTTTAGCAGGTACGACGCCGGGCGTTCTGAGGCATTGTCGCCAAAGAGTGTACATACTACATAGGCTATACGAACATACGTGCCATGGCTCCATTTGGACTTTGTGCACTTGTGCCAAACTTAACTTTAGCTTTCATCCTTCGTAGCTATGTTAGTTCTATAGCCCAGGCCGCACGCAATCATAACCCTAAATTGATGTTCAAAATTTATTTGCTTAAATTTTGAAAATGAAAATGAATAAGCTATGCAGTGCGCGAGTATTAGACACAAATCCTCACTTTTCATTGAGAGGTCGTGTTGGGCAACTACACGTTGAGCTTATTCTTTATAGCTTAACGAATCCAGCCAATCCGAATACAAAACAAAAGGTTCTAATTATAGAACGCATAGTTTACAACAAGATACGCGCTAGAATTATATAAATACTATTATGTGAAATACGCCGCCAGTGGTGAAACTTAACTTATAACTCCCGCCACAAAGTGTCATGAAATAGGCAGTTACATGTACATGTACATGTACAGCTACATGTAACTGGTCGTTGCTGCATAAAAAATGTGAAGTCGATTGATATTATATGAAAATATGAAATATGCACGTGAAATATGTGGCCAGACGGCGGAAAGGAATTTCATTCCCTTCTTGCAACGGCCAAGTTAGCCATCAGTCCTGTGTTCAGTTAATTCCTTTGTGAATGCTACGGACCCTAACAGATCTTTGTCAGCTTGCAGACCAGGGTCGCATCCACTGAGGGTTGTGAGTGGCGCAGTGCAGTCCACTTCGTCAACTCATCTCGAGCACGTTTGCTGCAATGAACAACGAGGAAAGATGAACAGCTAAACAACAGATCAACGCCATAAACTCGCGAATAAAGTTTAGAGAACTTTAAACTGAAAATAATAGAACTTGAGCAAGAAAACTTATCCACGATATCAACATCGATGAAATTCTACGCAAATTTGCTACGATTGAAGGTCTCTTGTTAGATCTCATCGTTTAACTGGCTTAGATTTCAAGCAAGCACGTTTAGTCCTACCCTTGTAGTAGTTCTGTCTCTCCATCGTGCAGTCCTTGCTCTACGACACACAACATCACACTAACACGGCTACACAAACAACGTTTTCTCCTCATGCGATATTATGATGACGTCTTAACACAATACACTCTTGAGTATGGATCTCATGAGTATTCACGATAAAAATCCACTCGCTTATAGATACTATTACAGGCACACGTAAAGTAGGCTGGCAAAACTTGGTTCCGTCTACATTATGGGCCCTAAGAGGCGTTTAAGCGGTTAAAACCATATCCATTAGTTACATTTATATATTCCTATTTCCACGTTGCAAAATAGGCCCAAGCTATCTCACATGTAATCATGCATCTCACATGTAATCTGTACATATAATCATGTATCTCACATGTACAACAAGCTGCAGTCAGTCAGAAGACTATACCGGGTTGTGGAAGTTGATGTTGGTGCGCACTGGGCGGTGATTGGTCGGCTGAGTAGGCCGGAAGTTGTTGCCCATGGAGGCCTTGGGGTTCTCCTCGCCCCCCTGCATGATGTCGCGCAGGATCTTCAGCTAATGGCCAGCACAGGCGCCCCCACAAATTTATTCCTATTTTTCACAGCCATAATTATGATAGCATCAAAACATAGAAACATAGGCAACAATAAAATGCATCCCTCCTTTCTGCGCATGCACCGAAAGGTTGACTGCATTTTAGATAACCTTTCAATAGTTCAAAAACGCAGCAAAAATCCAAACTACAAGCAGCCAAACTACAAACTAATATGCAAAGTACAAACCACCACAACTACAAAACAATTTAAACGTATAACCAAGCCATTACGCAATTGTCATATGATTATAGATGAGCAGATACACGAGGTAGCACGATCACACTCTAATACCAAGGTTGTTTGAGACACAATTTGTTGCTGAAGAAATTGTTATTGCAAAAATGAGCAGATATAGCGCCGCTCTCAAATATAAGTGGTGAAGAGAGGATGCGCGAATGATCACTTGCATGTTCTGCTCCGATGTAGACGGGTCTGTTGACGACCACCCACGTGACCGTCTCCTGACAGCCCGGCTGCGTCAAGGACCCCTCGTACGTCACGTAGTCCTCAGTGGGCGGGACCAGGTCGTGGATTGACAGGTGACGCAGGCGCTGCTGCCTCCCTATAGCACACAGTGGGCGGGACCAAGTCGTGGATTGACAGGTGACGTAGGCGCTGCTGGCGTCTTAGCACGAACCCGATTGGCCCAAATTATTACATCTATTGACCTGACGTGATCAGTGAGCTGATTATCTAATATCATACCGACTTGATTGGTGCGACAAAGTAAATCTAATGGTAAATGCCTGAATGTATCCCTTGGATGAAAATAAACCAATAACAGTCACGCTATCAACATTAGGTCTGTGTGAAAATATAGGCGACATATTTAAAAGTTCTGCAGAAAGACGTCGTTAAGCAGACGTACCCTTGTATCTGACCTCCTTCAGCTGTTGTGCGATCAAGTCGAACTCTGCGTTAGGCGTCAAACCCACCTGGGGGGGTGACACGCAATCAGAGGCCAGTCAACGAAGTCTTGCTAATGACTAACAGCAGTCGTCGCTGCTCTAAAACCAGGTAAAAATCAACACAGTGAACACGGAGTATTAATGATGGACACTTACATAATGGCGAAACGGTGGTCGATCTGTTTAATCGTGGATTCAATTGTTTTTAAAGCTTCAAGATGTCCCGTTCGGACTGCAAGTAGCCAATATTTATCTTTTAGTGACGACGACTGGCCTACGCGCTAGTCATGCTGTAAGCTTCGGCATAAAATACATATACAAATACCAATAAAAATCACATGATGCAATTCTATAAAATAAGACTGTTTCTTTACGCTTTCTTGTGAGTTTCCGCCCTGTGACGACTGCTTTAATTCGTTCATACCTGATATCACAGTGATGGGTGACGCACCTGAGCGAGCAGAGCGATGACGACGAGTCCACTGCTCGAGTAGAGCGCCTGAGAGAGGTTCCCGTACAGGTCAGAGTTGTAGCCGAGGATCTGTATCTGCGCCGGCCAGACAAACCAAGCGACGCCAGTCAAACCAGGGGGTCACTGATAGTCAGCAATGGAAAATAGAAATAGCTAAAGTGTGACTGATGCAAATATTGCAACCATAGTAATTACATATCTGTGTGAAAAACAGCTAACTATTATCAGTCAGGAGATGCAGTGAACTGCTTAAATAAATAAGTGGGCATTATTACTTAAGCGATTAAAGGTGTCGTCCGGTTAAAATCGCCAAGATATCGGATACTGCCTCGCTACTGGCTCAGGACCTGTAATTAGACTCCCAGCTGCCTAGGAGGGAGGCAGAGGAGGGATGACTGATTGATGACGTCACTGAGGCCAGCTGCAATCACTCAGCAACCACTCAGCAATCACTCCGGCAATCAACGCATCAACGCGGTCGTCAGCGAGGAATCACCCGCGTGCGCGGATTTAGGAATCAATTAAGGGTGTACGGCGGCAACGAGGGCGGCAACGATTAACCTCCAGTTAATTTCGGGCATTTTCTGCGGCGCGCTGGCAACGAGACATTTGAGGAGAGTTACTGGAGTGACGTGTCGCGTTAAGTGGGCTTGTTGGCAAGTGGCAAAATATGCTGCGTCCCGAGCCACTATGGATAATTGTATGAATTGATTGCAAAATGAGCTGTGCCACTGCACAGAAAGCTTGCTTTTGGTAATTAGCTAGCCCATCTTTCACGATAGTTCCAAATTGCGCACACAGTCGTTTACTTCGTAACCATATAGAATCCTGCTAAATATCGTCAGTGTAAAACATGGCTAGGCTGTTGTGGACCACACCCTGCTGCATTTAGCGACTGGGACCGTGAATGATTTGAATGATTTAATTTGATTTAATTTGAATGATTTGAACGATGAAATCCTTTGAAAATGCGAGTCAATGCTCTAAAACTAGGTCACGCGACTTGTACACGGCCACAGCGCTCGACCACATAGCTTGATTGAACGCTGCAGTGCTCTGACAGGCCACAGAGACATCGATCAGGTTCCGGGGAGCCGTGTCGTGACCCCGTCCGCTCGGCTTATATAGAGCCGAGGGGCAACAGAGGTCACTGGCTGCTGCTGCCTAGAGGCGACAAGCGCCCGCTGGATGACGGCTTATGGGAGATCTTACTGCCGGAACAACGCTGCGCTGCTGCGGCGCGCGTGTGATTGGCAGAGAAAATTATAAAGCACAGGCCTAACACTGGAAGCAAAATTTACATTCTATCACGTTTATTTCTTTGCCGTTAATAATTATAAAGAATACCGTCGCTTCTGCTTAACGCTGAAAGCTAGGAAGAGCGAGGCCTGAAGCCAACACGACGTGACAGCAAGAGAAAGCATTGTGGCCGATAACGAGTTCTTACAGCGAGAATAGCAATATCATCAGTTGCTTGAGAACTGGTAACAAGTGAATAACAATATTGACAACAAACAAAATGAAGGTACATTTTAATTTTCTAAACGTTGTTCTTTGACTGTTTTTCAACACGTTTTTCGCAGTTTAAATAAATGTTGTCAACGAGGATCGCATAGTGTTCACTTTTACAGGGACGCAATGTCCCTTCTTTCAAGTTCTTTGACATCCCGGCGCCATTTCGCCAATTGCCAGTTCATCACTGAACGCATCTTACTGTTGCGATACATTGAAGTGATGCTAATAACAAGTGAAGGGTCGAATAAATTATATTTTTATCACTTCACTATTGGGCTATACACTGAAGTGATACAAATAAAGAAAAAGAATGGGAAAAGAAGAGCGCGATGGATATGACCTCTAGAGGGAAGGTGGTTCCGTCGATGGCGTGCTCCGAGCCCCTGCTGTCCGCGCTGCCCCAGTGAAAAAGGATCTCACTGGCGCGGTACTGGTACGTGAGGGGGCCCCCGGTCACATTCACAAAGTTGGGGCCCGGCTCATCCACCAATAGACGCACGTCGTGACCAGAGTTGACCAGCACCCCGTTCACCTGCAAACAGGGCTGTAGACTGGGGGAGGTTTTGGCGGCAGCGGCTCAACCCCCTCCCCCCACTACCTCGAAATGAGAAAAATATAAATTTATGGATTTTACGTTTACATCTCATAAGTAGCATATGCCGATTCCAGGAATCTAGAGAATTTTAAAAACAGGAATGACACATTAAAATCGTAGCAGAAACTACAAGCCCCGAACCGACCCTGTGTTTGTCCATGTGCAGGGGTTTGAGTGACGGGTCAAAGAGCAACTGTTTCGTCTCGATGTTGACTGGAGACTGCCGCCGTCCCTTGCTGCAGAGGCCCCACTCTGGGTTAACCAAGCCCCAGAAGTCTGGACCTGCAGGGGGCACATTCACCGCTCATTGCATATTTCTCACGGCGCAATGAACGGGAGACGCGTTGATCGTTCAGAGTGTGTGCTGCAATTCCGAGAAAGTATAATACTTGGCAACACTTTCCTTTGCATCCTTTGCATCAGGATATCCTTTTGCATCATCATCATCATCATTGGTCTACTGTACTACATACGATACGTTTCCCGCACCCAACACTCGGACCGTCAACAAAGTTTATCGCCGACCACCAGTCCGCCCTCTACGATAGAACGGAGAGATACGGCGTCAACTCCACGCGACTGTTCTAATCACACGAGCGTGATCCTTGTAGAGCGGCGCCCGCCCTATCGCAGTCACCACACCGTTCATACACGCGCCCTTCCGTGCTTCCAGCCACACTCGCTCACCGACACAAGCTTACAGGCTGCGGAGAATAGCTCGGCGAATATCGGAATAGAGGACTTTTGCGCGTAACACGCTGATTTCATTCTGCCGAGGAACAGTTGAAACGTCAAATTTAGCACCCTTTAACAGCCTTTTTAGCTTTATTTAGATGCGCGATTACATCCCTGGACGCCGAAACGGACTCTGTGACCTCATTATTATTTGTTATTTTATGACCTAACCGCCATAGTTGTGAGGGGCAGAACGCCAAACCTATTAATGGGACAAACCTAAATTAGGAAACCTTGCAAAATCATCCATTCCAAATTTCCACGATAAACAACTGATAGCCTTTGAAGCCGACACGAATAGTAGACGGATCGGACGAAAACACTGTAATGGTCTTCTGCTTTTTTGTTCTTTATTGAGACTACACAAGAAGGTTTGCGGGAATCTTAATAGCATAGTCGCTTCAGAGAGCATAGCCTAACTTTTCCTTTTCTTTGAGCGCTCTACACCAGCCGCCCCCTTATCCACTGTAGCCGCTGCACGCTCCGTCGCAGTCGGGCCGTTAACCGCGCGGTGTATCAGTACGCGTATTGTCGGCGTGACGCCACGCAAGTCGCGCTGACGTCATGAAGTCAAGACGTCTCAATGACGCTGAGTATTATCGCGTCGAGCGCAGGCGTCGAATGACGCGTTACTCGGTGCTGCGTCGCAGCTTATTCTAATAATAATGTTGTCGAGGTTTGTAACGTGGCAATGTAGACGCTTGCTGTGAACGGCACCGATCGCATAGACGTGTGACCTTGTTTCCGCCTTAATTACAACCGCGCCATCATAACTTGAGAACGTATAATCATGTCATCACCGTTAGCTCAACCTATCACGTGCTGACTGACGACTGACGACGTGAACCATTAAAAGTAGGCTGTCGAAAAGTTAAGACAGACACTCTGGTGTTGACTTTAACCGGATTTGCATTTAAGAAAAAGAAAATTGTCAATGAAAAATGTGAGAGTTGAATTTGGATCGTACACAATTAGAAAAAAATTAGCCCAAGATTCAAATCACTGGCGCAATGTATTTGACTCGGCGGCACACTGTCTGGCGAATAACGTCGTAATCAGTAGCGAGTCAAGTGTCTGATGGCACGCCTATAAAAATAAAAATAAATATTAATAAAAAATAGAAATAAAAATAAATAATAATAAATAAATAAATAAAATAAAATAATAAATAATAAATTAATTAATATTAATATATACAAATATAAATAACATATAAATGACACGACGAAACGCAGTAGGCCACAGAATGCCACACAAAAGACATTTCTTACTAAGTTACATTCCAAATAATAATCTATTTTTGATGACCCTCATCCGCGGAAGCAATGAACTCAAACAATATTCTATTGTCTTCAAATGCAGGCACGCAATGCGCACCAAGATAAACTGTGTCACGAGACCTTCTCTGTGAGAGTAATTCCCTCAGCCAGAATAATAAAGCAAGTTTGAAATTTAAACAAAGATAATTGTATACAAAGTACCAGAACCTGCTCGACAGCCCTGTGCTCCAGCAGCGAGCAGGCCTGAGGCTGAGCGTATCACGTGTATGCATGGAGGAAGCAGTTTCACTGATAGGGATCCTCGAACTGAGAGGGACCCTCGATCCACGTCTCTCGTCCCCCCCCCTCCCCCCCTTCACAAACGAGCGTCGTTCCAATACCCGCTCGCTCGTCAGGGTTAAGGCTAATCACTTCCTAACAACGCTGGAGCGCTGAGTGAGCGAAGAGAGGAGGGGGCACTTCCTGCGAGACATGTTGGGGGAAGGTGCCTGGAAAAGGATATGTGGGGGAAGAGGAGAGGTACATGCATCTGGGAAAATATATATAACGGAGAGCTCTCGTCTAGTTGACGGGTTGTAGTCGGCTAAATCTTAATTAAAACTAAAAGCGATCCCTTTTAGTAACATTTTGAAACAAGCGAGTTGCTATCGCACGAGTACGAGTTGCTACCGTCAAACTCTGCGGATTAGACGTAAGTCTGCGAGAAAAATGCACTGCAGGCTGCAGCGACTGTCGTGTGTCCCGGGATTAGGGACTAACGACGTCGTTAGTGAGGGGGGATCGTTGTCGGGCCAACTAACACGCAGGCATGAACAGTCTAGTGGCGGCCCGTGGGGGGGGGTCTGTGGGGAAAGGGAGGGGGGGAGGTCCGTGGGGGGTGCGTGAGACCACGGCTCACTTTCACTATGGTAAATTTTTGATTTGACTTCTAAAATTTGTCTAAGATAAGAAATGTCCCCCACTCACTACTGCACATGCGAAGCGAAATGGCTTCATATTTGGACGACTACAAGCCCCGATCGCACATTTTTCAGAGAATAGTCTATTATCTTTCCAAAATTCCTCTCTCCTCCAGGATTACCATCTGGAAGCGCCCCTTGTATTGCAATAACTGCGTCTAGCGGCAGGTCCCTAATCCTGTTACGAGCGTCCGCCGCGGTTTGTTGTTAATCCATGCTAACGATATCGAGTGTTCGCTTTACAACAATAATGAAACAACTCGGTGGATATCGCTGATAAGGAATTTAACGAGCAACGATAAATCATTATCTGCCGTTAGAAAGTTAATGAGAGTAGACTCTGGCTGTTAAGTCGTAAAAAGGCGATTCCTTCCTTTTGTGCATCCCAGTTTTTAAATTGGCCTATCGAATAGTACACGCGACAGAAAGTAGTGGGTCCTACTGGTACATTCATTACACAGTTCAAGTCAAAGCATAGAAAGGGTGTTAATTCAATAATCAACCGCCATGCAAAGCACTACCAGTAATATTGTTACTCTACCAGATATGCCTTCGTACGTCCACCATTCTGACCAGGTCGATGCGAGACCTGAAAAACACGCAAAGCAAGCACAGCAAATCAAATATCTTATTACTAACGCGTCAGCATGTCATGTATAGCAATACGTGTACAATGTATCTGGCTTTACGGGTTATAGTGCGAGAGAAGCGTGATGGGCTGTAACAGTGTGGGGTCTTAGTTTTAGATGCATGCATTATATATTAAGTATATCAAAGTTTCAATTCAAATTAATTCTATTTATTTAAAATAAAAATCGTTCATCAGGTATATGTGCAACGTATCAACGTGTAGGATTCAAGAATGACTTTACACTGTACAAAATGGCGCGTTGTAAAGAAAAATGGGATGAAAGGAATTTTTGGATTCCTCTCGGAAGTTCAGAACAGTAATAGTCATCGATTTTACTATTAACTCGCAGTTTCTAATCATTGTATGTTACCAGCGTCAATAATTTTAGCCGATGCTAACGAACTCTGGTCGGTCTATGGTCAGCGACAGCAGTTTCGATCTCAGTTTTACGTTTTCTGTTGATGGACAGATATGAAATTCAGTCGCAAACTTGATGTATTGGGTTACCTTGTACAATGCAGGTAGTGAACATATGATGCAGCCAGCATAAATTTTAAGATGCTTGAAGGCGACCTTCCCATTCGTTCCTGTGTGTTCCCATTCCAAGTTGCGGTCAGAATATTGATATATAATATTGTTATCATGTGAATCGAGTTGTCTGGCGCGCGAGTAGGTATCCATTACAGATAGGCGCGTCTCGTGCAGCGCGCCATTAACGTTAAAGCAATTCTTCCCCCCGCTGTTCTCTTCACGCAGCGGCTACATTACACACGATTACCTCAGACCCCTGCAACGAGCCTTCTATACATGCTACAATGATGTATGTAGCTCCAGCCATCTCACCATTCATTGCTGTCTCAAGAACGTGGTCAGCTTTATAGCGCGTTGCATACTCCATATCGCGCACTATATCAGAGCAATATCTCCGCGTTGCAAACTATTACTCCTCATATGGCACACAATATTGTAGCAAAGTAACGCGTCTTGTGCGGAGTTCACGATTATGCCTTGACATGCAATGGAACCTAGAGTAGCCTCGTAGCCTAATGGCAAAGGAGTGATAGGGTAACTAATGTTGGTTCTTCACGAAAAAAAGTCATGTTTCTTAATTTCCTAAACCGTTGAATCAAGAACAGCATAGCACAACGAAGCCTAAAGGCTATATTAAACAAGGTTTTCACCCGTAAACGAGGTTTCACCCGATCATACAATGTACTTCTCTCAGTATCATGCAGACCACAGCTCACCCCACCCTTCCACATCACTCCGGCTCTCTTCACGCCCGGACTGTTCTACTATAGGCCCTGAGTCCGGGTGAGTAGCCGCACGCATCCCTCATCCACGGAGTGGCGGGTTAAGCCGTGCGGCCAACCTCCCGCTGGCTCATCCGTCTTGCACGACGAGATTATCGCGTAAATAATGAAGGCTGTGTCATCGGCGAGCTAATCATCTCCGACAAGAACATTATATTCACCGCGTGTAGGGGCTGCTGCATAACAGCGCAGTGAGCATACCGACGGCAAGAATATCACCGTCCAGGCTCGTCCATAAAAACAGGCCATGCTTAGGTTTCGCGTGACGTCACACCGGTGTAAATACCGAAATGACTGCGCCCGCTGCAGACCTAAATCATATGCTTGCCTCGTTTAAGTATTCTCGATCTGTGCCGCTTGACCCTAAATTTGGTGAAAAATGAAGATGAAACCCGCCCATATATCCTACATGTAAACTTAGCTCGACGGTTTAACCCATTTTCGTCGCTTGTTTTAAATCACAGATCGACCTGACTAGCCTACAGTAAGTGAGCTTTGTTGTCATAACGACGCGTTACTATTTATGCACACCACGACTGTTCCTATTTTACAATGATGATAAAATATACAATTGTCCCGTCGCTCCCCTGCCACGCATGCAGCCAGGCGCTCTACAGACTAGAGTACAGAGGCTGCAGCTCTCAGCGCTCTGCGGCCTCCAGGGATCCGTGCTCATCGGCTCGTGAAGCGGGCCTGGTAATTCCATTCGGGGGTAAGTAATAGGGGGTGGGGGGGCATCTTCGACAATGAATGAAGGGGGCAAGAATTGGAGGGGCGGCAGGGTCAGCGCCCCCCCTCTCCCCCCCCTCCCCCTTCCCCTCCCCCCCCCCCCCCCCCACCACGGGCCGCACCGCGCAGAGGAACGATCGCAGTGATAGACAAGATAATCGGGGACCAGTGACATCCACCGGCCATTGGCGGGAATTAATGGAGCGGACCGACTGGCGGGGGGGGTGGAAGAAAGAAAATGGATAAGGAGGGAATAACTGAAAGAGGCCGAAGAGCGGAAGAAGGCGCGAGCGCGGATTTCAGTGCTACGTGAAAATGAGAGATGGGTGGAGGCCTCTGATTGGAGAGAAGGGAAGGGGGTAGGGCAAGAGACAGGAAGAGTGCGAAACGCAGTGACATTGTAGTCATACAGCGCTGCAAAACAAGGAACATCCGAGTGCGAAGTAGCCGTAGCAAATTCGCGTCATAATTTACTAACACCGATCATAGTCGTTATGATGTGTCTCGCAACCTAACGCTGATGGAGGTTTGAATCATCGATATGGCGCGGGTTTGCGGTGGAGATTTAGCCGATGTACTGTATCCACAGCTCACATATGGGCCTGTGCGGATCGTTTTATGACATGCATGGTCTATTGGATGTTTTAAAAAAGCGTTTTAAATAAAGTCATCACAAACTCTAATATATGTCACGTAATGTTACGCTATCTATGTAATGCTACGCTATCTATGTAATGTTATTGAAACGTTAAACTCAACACTTGAGAGGCTAATTTTTGAATTTATCTTAAGCTTCATTTATTTGGCCCATGCTTTAGCCTACAATTAAGTAGGCCTAGTTTCTGTCAAAACACTGGTATCCTTTGAAGGCTTATATTGGGCATATATTGATATTGACGAACCTAGGCTATATAGGACCTACATGTATATTTGCTTAAATTCCAACGTTTCAGCGAGTTGGATCGTTAAGAAAGGATTTAATCAGCTGAGCCGACAGATGCGACGCAAGCTAATCCCCCAATCAATGCCACTAATGGACTGCTGCCTTCCGCGCGTAATTCTACACTTCAGACAATCCTACCCAACTCAAATAGCGCCCGTGTCACCGGAGTATTGAGCTCAAAGGAAGGCTTTGGCTCATCGCTAATTAATTTTTACAGCGCTGAAATATAAGCTAAGATAATTGTTGTCTACGTCTTGACAAATTTCGATGCCAAAATCGAAATTGATTGATTGCAACGTAGAAACGAGTAACTAGCAAAAGGTGAAACTTCCCAGGTTGATAGATAATTGCAGCAATATAACAGCATGTAAACCCATAAGAAGGAAGTGAATTCAACTAACTCGTATAGGCTACTGTCCCTATAAGAATCCAAGTCTGGAAACTTACCAAGACCAAATTGCAGAAAGAGACAAGCGACGATATTCCAGAGATTCGAATGCGCCCTTCGCTGCATGGCTGACTATACGCTCAGTTTTAGGTCTATTTTTCTTCTAAAAAATATTTCAGAAGATGCATGACACCAATCGCTATTGAAGATCTATAGTTTCTTCTATACGCCTACTAAATCTTTCCTAGTTTCATCTTTCGCTTCTTTCACTTCTCCCGCACCTACGATTCAAGCAAATGATGTTTTATCCATCTCCGTTTGCATGACATGCTTTTGGTGCGTTACAAGTCCAATATACATACATACACACATCTTCATTGTAGGCCTAATTTAATCTTAACCCTACTTAGGAGCCCTACTTAGGAGCCCTACTTAGGAGCCCTACTTAGGAACCCTACTTAGGAACCCTACTTAGGAATCCTACTTAGGAACTCTACTTAGGAACCCTACTTAGGAATCCTACTTAGGAGCCCTACTTAGGAACCATACTTATGAACCCTACTTAGGAACCCTACTTAGGAACCCTACTTAGGAGCCCTACTTAGGAACCCTACTTAGGAACCCTACTTAGGAACCCTACTTAGGAATCCTACTTAGGAACTCTACTTAGGAACCCTACTTA
>JAQIWG010003415.1:0-17939 GCA_034695025.1 Chamaedrilus cognettii
TTGTAGCTGCATTGTAGCTGCATTGTAGCTGCATTGTAGCTGCATTGTAGCTGCATTGTAGCTGCATTGTAGCTGCATTGTAGCTGCAGCCTACGTTATGCTTCAAATGCATTAGTGTAAAAAATTAATGAGCATCATTTGCGGAGGCCCCCTAGTTTGCGGAGGCCCGGGGCACGTGCTCCGTGTGCCCCATATGTAAATCCGGCACTGAGTATAACCAACTAAGAGCTTTGCGCGTCGAGATTCAGCCGGAGGGTCTTGCATGTGCCAGAGGCGATTCTAGAAGTTTTTGGTGAGGAGGATGATCTTGATTTTTCCGTGCTGAATCCAGGACCGAGGAAAATAGAAAGAAAATCATCGTCCAAAAGAGTTCCCGTGGTAAAGAATATTTATCACGTCCATATTTTATGGCCATTTTTTTCTTCGCTTGCACTGCCAAAATTCCATTTGATTGTCTTGCTTTGACTTTTTTGTCCTAACTTGGCTTACGTGGGGAGGGAAGCTGTATCCCCTCCCCTCACATTTATTCCCTCTCCTCTCATCACACCCGTTGTGAACACAATATCAGAGGCAATCTAATTATTCACCTATGAGCATCATTATACATCGGTGTATTTTTTAAGAAGTCGTGTTGTGGCGAAACAAACCATGTATGAAACGTGCATGCCAAGCATGCACTTTAGTGTGCGTGCTTGACCCTTTCATTCTCGCCGTTTTTTGATCTTTTGATGTTTTAAAGAACGGTGTTGCGGCGAAACAAACCATGTATACTCTGCATGCACTTCATTCAGTGTGCGTGCTCGACTCATTCATTGCCACCGCTTTTTGTCTTTTTGATATGTTTTTAGTAAGTCGTGTTGTGATGAAACAAACCATGAATGCCCTGCATGTAGTGCGGTGTGCGTGCTTTACCCTTCAGTTCTCGCCGCTTTTTTTTCTATTTGATGATGTGTTTGTCGATATGTTTTGAAGAAGTCATGTTGTGGCGAAACAAGCCATACCCTGCATGCACTCAGTGTGCGTGCTTTACCCTTTCATTCCCTCCGCTGCGCGCAGGTATGGTTCCAGAACGCGCGTGCCAAGCACCGCCGCACCGTCATCAAAGAGACGGACAAACTTCAGTCGCGCAGCAGCAGCAGCGCCGCCGCCGCCAACAACAACAACAACAACAGCAGCGGCGCTAGCGGCGGCTGCGCCCAGCCCATCGAGAAGCAGGACGAGGGTCACAGCAGCGACGGGCTCATTCGTGCAAACAACTTGACGTGTCTGAACGATCTCTCGCACGACTCGCCCTCCCCCTCACTCTCCGACATCAGCACGACGCCATCTTTGTCGGTACTCGACGGCCGCCATCTTGGCCGCCATTGCGGCGGGCGTCAGGGGTCTGGCATGGACGATCACAGTAGTGCAGGGTCGGGCCTGGCGGAAATGTTCATTTCGGCGCGGCACGTGATTCATTAGGTTCGCTCTTATTATCGTGGTCATCGTCACAAATAGCCTACTGGGTAATATTAATGAATAGTTCAAGGGTGCATATGCCACACAACAGACACACGTCGAGTTATACGCTATGTCCCTGAAACTAAAGTAATGCGATGCATGCCCTCATACATGAGATCTTTAAATGAGTTTTGCTCGGATCGTTTTTTTCCAAACAAATTATTATGGTGTATGCGCTAAGCATTTGAATAAAATAAGAATCCTGTGAGCCATTGATGAATTTACAATGTAAACACCATTGGTTTGAGGCTGCAAAAGTATTATGATTTGGAAGTGGCACCAGAATTGTTCTGGCATCATGGTTTTGTGGATGAGGTTCCAGGCTTCTGTGCCTCTTTACAAATTATGCGCCGATAGCCTTTGCTATCTGTTGCGTGTGTATCTATTCGATCTCAACCATTTGGACAGTTTTCTTCTGTTATTGTTTGATATTTCGATTTGTAACATGAACGTTTATCGTGAGATTTTGATGAGTTTTGTAAGATTTGAGATTGACCGTCAGAGAATGTGCGTTGGTTAACCTATAGCCTACGTTCGTATTAGCCTAGCGTATACCCTAATTGAAAGAGCTTGTATGACGAGTTCCGTCTTTCATGTTGGAGCAGAACAGAACAGAACAGAACAGAACAGAACAGGACAGAACAGAACAGGACAGAACAGAACAGAATAGGACAGAAGAGAACAGAACAGGACAGAACAGAACAGAACAGAAGAGAACAGAACAGAACAGAACAGGACAGAACAGAACAGAACAGAACAGGACAGAATAGAACAGAACAGGACGGGCAGGACAGAACAGAACAGGACAGAACAGGACAGAACAGGACAAGACAAAACAGAACAGAACAGAACAGGACAGAATAGAACAGAACAGGACAGGACAGAACAGAACAGGACAGAACAGGACAAGACAAAACAGAACAGAACAGGACAAGACAAAACAGAACAGAACAGAACAGGACAGAATAGAACAGAACAGGACAGGACAAGACAAAACAGAACAGAACAGAACAGGACAGAATAGAACAGAACAGGACAGGACAGAATAGAACAGAACAGGACAGGACAGAACAGAACAGGACAGAACAGGATAAGACAAAACAGAACAGAACAGGACAGAACTTACAAACTACATGACGTTGTAGCCTACGAATACTGTTTATTGTTATTCTTGCCTGTAGGCCTATAGGTCGAGCCTATTATACAATTATTTCGGCAGTCGCGAAAATCTATGTTTAGGCTTCTCAAGTATCAGCCAACGTGATTTTGATTATTGAGGGGGGGTGCTAACGAAAATTTTCCACAAATTTTCACAACATGCTTCTAACCGAGTCGAGTGGACCCCCTCATTTTCCGGCTTGCACATTGCTTTCAAAGAACCATTACTGCGTCATAAAGCTTGAGATAGTCACAGATCGAAGCAATACCAAAATCGTTTCACAGGTTGTCAAAAACATCCCCCAATGGTTTGCGGGGGTGTCCATTCGTACTTGGGGGGTTTTTTTTCCCCCACTGAGAGGATTCTGGGAAAATCACTGGGCGCAGCAGAGGCGTAGTCACAGGCATGCGCGGAGCAGGTCTAGCGGGACGGAAGGTACGCACGTGAGCGGCGGCTCACTGGAGCGAGTGGAAGAGGAAGAAGCTGGAACGATCGCTGTCTCTCCAATTAGCCTCGTTAGCACAAGACATCTCGCACGCCGCACGCCGTCCGTGTGCCACTTATTCAGTGCGTGCGCTCAACTCGCGCCCTTAAGACAAAGGATGCGGACCAGTGACAGGCCTACCACTGGTCCAAAATTGAATATCCCTCGAATTTTGTCATCTCGGCCAAAAATAGCCACAGATTGCATTTTTTGACAAAAATATTCCGAGCTCCCGTTGTAAAATGCGCCATTTAATATTAAATATCACAGAATATCTGGGGATTGCCTGGAAGTCAGTCCCCTCGAATCGATCACTGAAATATCCCTGAATCTAGTGATATATCACTAGCAGTGGTATCACTGATGCCGACCCGCTGCTGGGAGACGTGCCACTGAATGATGACATGCTTTCGGCAGCATGCAGCTTCCGTCAATGAGAGACAGACGGTAGGCTAAAGCCGGGTATAGAGTCGGGTCGGCCTGCTAGGTAGCGTATCAACGTTCACGCACTGACGACGTGACGGAAGCTTAAAAGTGAATGCACACCTTGCGGTCAAAACGAAGGAAGCGGTCAAAACGAAGAAAGTTTTGTCGTTAAGGACTAAAGTCGTATACATTACTATAGAATTCGTCCGGCCGACCTGACGTCATGATCTTTAATAAAAAGGATGCTGCATGCAGCATTCTTTTTGTTAAGGTCACAGTGACCTTAAGGACGGCGGCTGGCGTTCGTTTGACCGACGGCGCTCACACCTAGCGGGCCCGCGCCTATTCGGCCAAACGAACGCCACGGTGAACTTCCTTCGTTTTGACCGAAAGGTGTGCATTCACTTTAATAGTAACGATTCACGCTATTAGGTCCAGATGTAAGTTAGATTTATCATCAGGCCTGCCTGATTGAATGGTATCATAAAGATAATAATAGATAGAATGTCGAGCCTCATATGACTTGAGTGTGACCGTATGGTGCTTTAAAATTAAAAAGTAGGCTAATGTTAATTGTTCGAAGTCTAAAAAAGATTTCTCGTCTCAAACCACGACTTTCGTGTTACAAAAAACAGTATAGCAGGCCTATACGCTTTGTGATAATTATTGTAATGACTATTTAATTTCATGACTTCTTGATCATTCAAGCCTACCAATGTGCAAAATTCAGGCTTTCTCCACGTTGTGATAGTCCCCAATGCATGAAAGAACTGGGTGGCGGCTTTCATAACTATTGTGCTAAGAAAACGAGTCATATTAACAAGGTTAGGGTATAATATCGAACTTTATTTCACGAAAATGGTAGCTCAAACACACAAAAGAGAAATAAGAATATAGACAATCAAAACACGGCAACACAGGCTATACAAAAATGACTAAGCAATCAAAGTGCGAGCAATTTTAACAGCATAATATCAGATAATTAGTTTACTTGGCTACCGCGAGCTAAACATTTATCGTGCATTTATGTTTTGGGCTTCAAATGGAGTCCTTTAAGGCCTTGCCATTTGTCACCACTACTTTTCAATTCAAAGTTACGCCATTGACCCGCTGCACTGGTCGTAGTAAGTTCACGAGGGAAAGAATTATGCGAGGACAAGATCATTTTTTCAGTCAGCCGCCCCCCCCCCCCCCCACAGGTCGCGAATTTTTCCCGAGAGGGAAGATGCGCGGCACACAAGATCGCGCACAGATCTCAGAGATGCCGCGCGTAAAAAATTGAAAACGCACTCGCACCAAAATTTGCACCGTCGCCTACTATATTATTGTAACATAGATTGAATAGATCATTTTGAAGCAAACGGTGATTTTGAAAATCATACGTTATTGTCATTGTTTTTCATGTTTCGTTATGTTATTGCAATAGATTAGTCAACATTAAGTTAATATTCAAGAAGAATTCATTCTTTTCATACAAATATCACACGAATAAATGCACACCCAAAAAAAATAAAGTGCAGAAACAGTCTACTCGAAGCTAAAAATAGTCCTCACACTTTTTGGCTCAGAGGCTATCTCATTGGTGCCCACCCTAAATTGAAGCAACGTGTTCCCAAATTCCCACCACATTTTTAGGGCCGCTGGAATCCATTATCACATACATAATAATTCAATGATCTTTTAAATACACAAAGCTCAAGAAAATTCGTTTGTCAACATAGGCTACCGCTCGTCCAGTATAATTATGTGTGCATATGCTTGTACAAAATTTCATCAAAATTCATACTGCATTATCAATCAATCAAGCGGTTTATTTCACACGATCACACGATCACACAGAGCAATTTAACTTGCGCAAGTGTTAGGTGAAAAAGGTACAAAAGGTCCTAATGACACGTACAATCTATCTAATCATAAAATCATTCAAGTGAAGTCATAGATTCATCATCATCAAATGAGTAAAGTCAAGCTAGGCCCAAGGATGATGTATCTAAACAGATGTTTTCACAGTCGTACGACAATAATTAGAAATACTGTAGAATGTGAAATTTTGCTGCATGTTATTTAGGCAGTCATGACTCCGAGAAATTTTCCTGCGCTTAATATTCACGTTTTTGAGGACTGCCCATCATAAATAGCTTCTGCAGCTTTATTGTGGCGCATGGAATTTTCATAAGTTTGACTGATTCGCGAAATTTGCCAGAATAGCATGCAAGCGAAAATTTCTTGTTTTACAGTAGACAACAAACAAAAGTTTTGAAGTTTAAGAATAATAGTACGAATTGGTTTCTGATCGGTCATAATGTTTACATAGTCTGACGAACCATGTCTCCGATAGTTTTCTTTTGTTTTGTTCTTCACATTTGTTACATCATTACAAATGTCAATACAAGCATCAATTTCACCCAACGAAGTAACAAGGTCAAGCTAAAGAAGAAAAATCTACGAAAAGGCACACGCCATAGCCTAGCCCTATAACACACCAAATATGGCAAAATTAGCGTCATAGTGAAATATTAACTACCAAACACCAGTACAATTAAGGAACATGAAAACAAGAAACCTAAAATGAATAAAAATCAATAATATCGCCTTTAAAGCATGAGTAACCTAATTCAAAATCAAACATCAATTAGTCATGATATCCGCAAAAAGTCAGTATTAGAAGAGAAGAAAGAACTAAGCCCTATCATAATACAGAAACTTTAGTAAAGGGAAACAAAAGAGTTCTCAAGAGGTTTCCGAAAAAGTTGGGATGAACCAAGGGCCACAAGCGATGATAAACTCCATTGATCAACAATTCGAAATACATAGGAGTTTCTTACGTCATTTTTAAAAGTTGGTTCTAAAAGTTTTACGGAATGACCTCTTGTGGGTCCTGGATTCCTATGGGCTACTGTAAAACATGAAATTTTTGCTGCATGTTATTTTGGCGATTGTGCCTCTCAGAATTTTGCTGCATGTATTTTTTGCATTTTTAAGGACTTTCCATTGTAATACCTTTACTTTCGCTGCACGTAATTTTCATGAGTTTGACCGATTTGCGAAATTAGCCAAAATACATGCATGCGAAAATTTCATGCTTTACAGTATACATGCCCAGGAAGTGGGCATCAATGTTACCGGAATACCGGTTGAGATAGACCGTCTCAATATTGTCTACAGCAGGCTGCTAAACACAATATACACAATATAAACAGAACCTGATCTGCACATCATATTTAATATAAAGTAAACCTCGTCACATACAGATGTGCAAATAATCTAGCATATACAACAGAGGTACTGTACAACATGTCATTTTTTCTGCACGTTATTTTGACAGTTTTGCATCACAAAAATTAGCTGCATTTGATTTCTGCGCTTTTGTGACTTCCTATATATTGCTTATACAGCTTAATTTTTTGCTGTGCATATGTCATTTTAGCTAATTTTCATAAAAAGCAAAATTCGCCAAAATTACATGCATGCCAAATTTCATGTTTTATAGTATGATTCTCCATCAAAACCCCAACAGCCGATGCCACCCACAGCCCAATAGTCCTATAACCCGAGTCAAAATAACCCGAGTCAAAATAACCCGAGTCAAAGTAACCCGAGTCAAAATAACCCAAGTCAAAATAACCCGAGCCAAAATAAACAGTCACTATAACCTGAGTCACTATAACCCGAGTCACTACAACCCAAGTCGGTGGAACGCTGAACAGCCCCCCGGCTAAAGATGCACATCTTTTCGTCCACAGCAGTGTGTTCACAACATCCGTCGTTGCTCAAGTTCAAATGAGAATTTTCACTACATTTGATCGAGCTGTGGCTCAGTTAATTCTGCTGCGGAGGTTGATCAAGTTCTTGAGGAGATTGATCGAGCTGCTAGAATTGATCGGGGTGTTGAGCTTGAGATCTCGAGCTGCTGAGGCAATCAAATTGTTGATCGAGCTGTTGAGGTTGATCGAGCTGTTGATGTAGTGCTGACACCGATTCGCGATCGAATCCGACCCGCCACACCTGCACAGGACGAGACAAGAGCTGAGTTGTTGTTTGCCTGGTATTGAAGTGACACTTGAGGGCCATGCTGCCATCCAACCAATACACCGGAAAGAATCACTGTAGATCATATATTTTATTAGCGGACACTTTAACACCACACCATACTTTAACATCAGGCGCTGTGGCGGAGTGGTTAAGGCGTCAGACGCGAGTCGCAGAGACCTGGGTTCAAGTCCCGGTGCCAGCAGCTATGGAACTGTGCATTACAGGCTCTTCAGCAAGGTTGTTACCCCGTGCCATATAATTATTTATTTGTCGGCGTCAAGACAGTCATCCAGCCGTATATACCCAGCTCCAGCAGTCCTCACTAGGCCACAAAACGTCTCAACACGTGAAAACATCGACATTAAGAGAATAAGCGACAAAAAAAGCGATTAGTTTTCTAGCCTATACTTTAACACGACAGCAGAGTTGTTTTTAGCCAGAAATTTTACTTCAAAAGTGTCAATTTCCTATCACTATGGAAACAGCAGCAGAAGCAGCAGCAGCAGCAGCGCATACCACAAACAAAATATTCAATTTTATATTTCATCTTTACTATGATTAACAAACACACCTTCACATTCACAAGCATAAACATTGACATTCTTTAGCAACGGGTGATGTGCAGCAGGCGTAGTGCACTAAAAATTATGGTTAGACGCAAATTGCAGGCTGCTACAAGTTAAAAGCAACTATTGTGGCGTGATTTTAAAAGGCCGAGTAGTTTCATCAAGCATGTTCTAGAAGAAGCAGGCGTAAGCTATGCATGTTTCATCGGAGCGAGACATCAAACATGACCCTTTTCATTAGCCTGGCCAATGTGATGTTTTTAGTTTTTTGTAGTTTAGGGACCAAGTGTAGCACCAAGACTATTTACCGTCCGGTTGTGTGCAAGAGAGCCCACACAGAACCGCTCCCCCTCCTTTATTCGCCTTCTACGACTCGCCCGGGGAGCTCTGGGCTGCTTTGTTTAGAGTGTTCGCCAGGTATCGAGATGAACCGTAAAGGCCACCAAGTCGATATCCTGGAGAAAACTCATGGCGTTGGACGCAGAGTGACATGGAAGGTATCATAGTGACGATCAGAATGACACGGAAGGTCAAGCAATCCGATAGCCTGGCGGCAAACCATGGAGCTTGGTCCTGTTCTTGATCTTTTTTTCTTTGTTGATCCTGTTGTTGATCTCTTTTTCCATCTTTTTCTTTTCCATGATTCCTCGTCAGGTATCAGAGTGACACAGAAGATCAAGCAATCCGATATCCTGGCGGCAAACCATGAATCTTGATCCTGTTCCTGATCCTTTTTTCTTTGTTGATCCTGTTGTTGATCGCTTTTTCCTTGTCTTTTTCTTAGCCTGGCGACAAACCATGCTGTTTGTTCATTATCATGCTCTTCAAGACGAAAGCTCCATTCTCTAAGACTGCCAACTCTTGAAGTAATCTCCGGCCATCTATCCAATAATTGAGCCAGCTATATCTCGCTGTATATGACATTTTAAATGTACTCTTCAAGACGAAAGCTTCAGTCTGCCAGCTCTTGAGCCTTCTGACATCTATCAAACAGTCTGATAGTCAACCATGCCACTGCGCTTCACTTCACTTCACACTATTAAACCATACACCCTATTACCGTTATCTGCATCATTAACAGCGATATGATATATAAAAAGTTTTTGTTTTTGTTTTTTGTAGCTTAGAGACTGTGTGTAGCACAGACTATATCGAGCCGGTTCTGTGCAAGGGAGCCCACACAGAACCGCACCCTCTTCTTTAGTCGCCTTTTACTACTCGCCCGGGGAGCTCTGTGGTGCAAGCTAATTCTATGTTCCCCGGCCTGCAGGGGGTATATAGTAAATAGATAAGACATTTTTGTCAATAAATATTAGTTTCAATATACAAGAACCATGCCTTAGCAGGGGGTCACTACATTGAATATTTAGCAAGCGGTATCCGTCAGGGTGACTAGGGCTCACCAAATCTATAAACCCTGAGATGATGCTCTAGCTCCAGCGGCTAGAAATAATCGAACTCCGCGTCAAATCGTCCGTGGATATCTGACGACGCTTCAATCCCTGCGACAACCCGTACACAACGTGCCAACACATGACCCAACATTCTGAAGGTCGACCAGGAGGAGTATTTGAACGCTGACAGGACGCCACACAGCAGCCTTTGAGCACAAATCTGACAACAGACGGAAATAGTATTGATCAATGCATTTGTTTTCGGTTTGTCTATTGATTTGTTTTCAAAATGTAATGAACCAGTTTAATAGCAAATTGGTTATAAAATTTAATTTTTGGACTACAGAAAACCTAAATTGAAATTCAATCGAGTCTCTCAAAATGCAAATCGGATCCATTCAAATCGTATAACATCAGTCAAAAGCCCATTCAACAATATTCAAAACAGCAATTCAAGTCAACATTATTAGAAAGCATGCTATTAGAAGTCCTAAACATAGATTTTTTTAATACTTAAAAAACTAAATATGTATTTCAAGACAAGAGCATATTGTTTCTCAAATTTGGCATTGAAGCGACACTAGTCTATTGTGCAAGCGCGACGTGTCCACGCAATATCCTGGTGTGAAAACTTTGCTTAGTATGCAGTAGACTATATTATATTTACATTGGCCAAACTTGAAATAAAAAGTGTACGGTATTTCATTTGTTTCTCACCAGGTATTGAAATGACACTTGCGTGCCTTCACCAAATATTCTGGCTATAAGCCTACATGTAGGATTTAAAAAAACGAGGACTCTACTCAACACACTGTGTCTAGAAAACGTTAGACTTTCAAGCAAGTATAAACTAAGGAATTGACAAAAAAAACATTGGTTTGGCCTATCAGGAACTAGTCGGTGACACCAGCGCTGGAAGTAAGGGTCCGTGGTCGTAGGAACTGACGATCCCCGGCCTAAAAAATGGAAGCTCACCAGTAGGCTACCAGTACACGCATGTATCGCTGAAATATGATAGACGCCATCGTTATTTCACCGTACAGTGACAAAGCACTCGATTCAATTCCTCATCGCTGAACTAGAAGGATCGACGGTTCGCGGGAAAACCTACTCAAGGGATCGTCAGTTCATGGTAAGCCCATCAGGGGGCACGGGCTGATTCTGCCGCTCTTCAAAGTCGGGGGGCGGAGGACATTTTCAAAATATTTGACGTGCAACTCTTCTCGATAAACTCACGAGTGACGAGCATCAGCGCGGAAAGGAGGGCTGACAGAAATTAGTGCGGGAGGTAGAGGTGCTTTTAAAACACTTTAAATTAGGACAGATTAATATTTTTTCATTGGGGCTGCATGTTTTCTATTTTTTTCTAGTTTTAAAAATACCAATGAACGAGTGTTTCATTGCCCCGCTGCCACTCTTCCTGGATCCGCCACTGCAGGGGGCAGACTCGTAGCGTGAGGGGGGGCAGTGCCCCCCTGCTGGGGGCCTCCCTTCTCTCAGAAAAGTTAACATTAGCCGATGCTGTTTGCCCTCCCTGCTCTAAAACGTCTGCCCCCCTGCTAAAAATTCCTGCCCCCCCCCCGTCGAGACGTTACGGGGCTGGCAGGGGAGATCGTCAGCGCGCGGTAAGCCTACTACGGGTATTGTTATCCAAATTTGTGAGATTGTGAGACTAGACTAATCGTAAAGACCGCCGCCATATGCAACCTTGAACTCTGCACCAGTGTTCTCACTAGACATAAAGATTTTGCTACACAGCATATGAACGAAGATTTAAAATATAATACTAAAATATTAAGAACGGGATTAATCCGTGAAACATATGTCGAAAATTCCCAAGAAGCTACACAAACTTGGATGTCTGTGTCTGGCCCCCCCCCACTCCCCGTTGATTGAGAGGAAGTCACGATCTGCGCTCCCGAAATTGGTTGATGGAAAGTTGTCTTGTTGTGTCATAATAATTAGTGTAGGCTTACTTTTTCCTTCCAAACAGTATTTTCACCTACTATACGAACTCACGAGCGTGGGAGGGGAGGGGGTGCTGGCTCTTTCTCCCTAAAACATAAGCTACCTGGTTACCGGTCAAAAAGAGGGCTGACGGAACTTAGCGCGATTAGGTCTACTGACAATGAAAGCCACCGATCTTATGAAGCTCACACCGGCTGACGCTCTAGGTCGCAAACATAAATTATAGCCTGATAATTTATTTTAAAACGGCATTCATAATTTTAATTGTTTTTCTTAAAAGGCACCAGCTGCGTGTCTTAATTTTCATTTAATGGTCCAGTTAATGAGAAGACAGTTCATAGCTGCAACAGATATTAGAGTAACCGTGCTCTTGGAATGGACACGGAAAACGTACCCGTGGCTAGCAGCGATAGATTCAGGGACGCCGATATAGCTGAATCCATGAAAATGCTAAACCTCGTCTAACAAGATAGAATAATTTCTTTGGTGTTAGATTGATGGAATACGTATACGTGTAATGCCATGTGCGAAGCAAAAACACCAAGTCTAATAATTATTATTATTATTCAGCAAGATGACGCAACTAGTATTAAACGGTGGAGTATCAACTATGGGCTAATTTAGATACTTAGTTTTTTGTCATTGAGCAATAAATTCGGCATCGATCAATAATTTGATCAGGTCCATCGAGCAACAAGGTTCATGTCAAGTGAGAACACTGATATAAGGTCATTGCAGCGCTGACAAGCGGATTGTCAGGATATTTGTCTACTCGTAGAACTGTTTTTTGTATTAATTAATTATTTTTTGAATTAAAACAATTAAAATTAAAATTAAGCAGCGTTTCCGTAAGAACAATTAGGCGTTCTCAAAAATAAAGGATATTGTGGTTGGTTAGTAACCGTTGGGGTCAGTACAGGGCGGTGACGCTTTATCATTGTAAGTTTAGTATAGCCAATTTGAGCCCAGCAATCTATTTTGATCTTCATAAGATCTTAACTTTAACTTCAACTTTACTACTGCACTCCACCCTAACGGATGATTATTTGCAGTGCGCGCGGATAAAATAACCCCACCCAAAATTTGTATTTTATTTCATTTTTAAATTTGAGGCCAAAGCCATTTTGAATAAATTCAGAGGTGACTGTTCCAAAGTGTAAATGTGAATGTCCTTAATGTAATTTGCAAGTTGCCAAAATGTTCTGAATGTAATTTGCAAGTTGGTCAGATATATCTGAAGAAAAGTGATGCCGCGAAGCTAAAGTTCATTCTTTTGCGGTTTGAAAGGGCCATCAAACGTGTTTAAACCCCCCATGGAGCGATTAGGTGAGACCCCGATCGGAACCTTTATGTAGTGAACTATCTTGCCAGATAGGTAAAGTGATAAGTGACCAGATAAGAGCGTCAATCGTAGACCTATCGTAATAGTAATTATGGTAGGCCTTATATTGCTGTACATGGACTATAATGTGTTATGAACGTTTCACCTCGCCACCGAATCCATGTTTCCTGGGAAGCGGGCGTGTAATGAATTGCTACTACTAAGTTTAACCTACAACTACTACCACAGTACTACTATATCAGTGATCAGTGACATATTTTTCATACCCCCGAACTTACTCAGATTGTTGTGTGATTTACAGGTTTTCATTTCTTGATATAGGACGTGTCGACTCGATATTGTTACTGGAATGGCGCTCGGTTTAGTTCAACTGGTGCTGATAGTGTTGCTCTTGCTGCTGCCTGTTCTCTGGCATACGAGTCACGCATTCCGATACTACACCAAGCTTGTGGGTTTTGTCGCTGTTAGCATGACTATTGCAACCATTTCAATTCCGGTGTCGCTTTTGAGGCCATGCGATATTCAAAATACGACGTATGTACCGATACGATTGAGTAACTTTCTTGAAATAGATTTATATGAATTTTATAATGGGGTGGCGGTGTAGTTCAAATGCATGTACCAAACTGTATTATTGATTTGTAGTCATTAAAACACTGCAGCGTAATGATACTGATCGTGGCAGCTGCATAGTTGCATAAACATTGTTTAGCTTTCAAAAGGTAGGCCTACATTTTAATAGCTTTGACCATTAAAGTATTATGGCTTTTTCGAAGCTGCATAATGATTCGTTTACTAGTTGGTAAGAAATAATACATTCTATTGTGTTCGAGATTGATATAAATCCTCATTGCACCAATTGATGTACATGTACCAGCACTGAGTCTTCGTGACATTCTACTTTTTCCTGTTGCAGAAGCAGTTTTTAACGCAATTTTTTTGTTTTCAGTTTTATCACGTGGTTATGCAATTTCCTGTTCCCCATTATTGGTGTATCATATGAAATCAGACATAAGGAAAATTTGATGTCGGAGAAGCCAGCGGTCTATATCTGCAACCATCAGCATGCAATTGACTTAATGGGTATGACACTTTTAGTCACTGGTAGGCCTCCCTTCAAGCTTTTATACAATTTATTACATTATTAAATTACTAATATTCATTATGAAGTTAATAATATTACCAGTCTCTTCTTAATCTACATGGTGATTTAGAAAAATGGCAACGAGTAGAATAATCATTATATAATTCTACCAATTGCCAATTGATTTATACGAAACTTGAAACAATAATACCGGAGAGATTTGCAGGCCAAGCCCAGCGTGATGTACTGGATCGGCAAAAAGGTCCTTTTGTGTAAAATGCGCCATGCTCAGGGTTCCCACTCGCCTGGAAAACCTGGAAAAGTCAGCGAATTTTAAGTTCTAAATGAGTACCTGCTGCTGTCTGGTGCGTGAAGGCATGATGACGGTGTTTCCCCCGCGCACAACCGCGCTGCTCAAGAGGGAGCTGATGTGCGCCGGTCCGTTTGGATGGGCGTGCCTGCTCTCTGGGCTGACCTTCATCGACCGATCTGACCGCTCCAGAGCATTGCAAGTGATGGACAGGATAGCCAAGCTCATGCACACAGAAAACGTAGGGCCTCGTAGGCACTTGAATTTTAGCCGTAATGGCAATTACGGTAGCCTATTCTAATAGCAGAACTTTACAGTACTGTATCCAATAAACTAAATCAGGTTTGGGGTTTTCAGTAACCCCTGCATGCGTAAATCAAATGTGCTGTTGCTTATAATCAATGTTAGCTCTAGATTCTAAAAGTGTTTTAAATGTTTGACGTTATAAAATATATAATTTTAAATTTATTTATGTTTGCTATAATTTAATTTTGTACTGGTACCCTTTTGAATCTAGTTGATATGCAGATAAGCCGCTACCGTAGCAGTATATTTTCATGTGATAAGTCTGTACAATTTTTGATTTTTGAGCCTTAAGTAGAGGTTTGAAAATATGCTTTTTGTTGAAGTTTGGGCCGCTAGCGTGCACTTACTTTAATTTAAATTATAGCTTTAGACATAATATAGCCTCTCGTGTTGATGAATGTTTTTGCAATTTTTGATTTATAATTCGCTCAAAGGTAATCACCATTGATCAATAATGCAGCCTTCAAGCCTGATGAGTTGTGAAGCGGCGTTTAGGGTGTCAATTGCATTGTTACGGTGTTTTCAGATCGGCGTTTGGATATATCCAGAAGGAACCAGGAATTCTGCCGGTGGTTTGCTCCCGTTTAAAAAGGGAGCGTTCTACTTAGCTATTCAGTCTCAGGTAGCACGAGTGTTGCTTGGTGAATATATTCAGATTGCTTCGTTTCTTTTGGATGTACCAATTTTTGCATACAATTTATAATTGCACTGTTATATTGAAATGTCAAACAATCAACTATAGATTATAAGATAAAAATAGATATCAGTAAAATAAGCTTTTGCACAGTTTACTATGTGACATTTTAATGGCTTACAATATATAGATTGTCTGAGCAAGTGTCAGAATTTTTAATCAATGCTAAAATGTGCTAAATTTAATGCATAGATGCTGTTTTTGTAATTTGTAGGCTCCGATTATACCTGTTGTAAATTCATCATATAAAGATTTTCTAAACGATAAAGGCAAAGTCTTTAATCAAGGTGAGTGATTATCACTTGCTACGTTGCATTGCAACTGTTATATTTTGTGTTGTATTTTTTATGGATTTGACAAATTATGATACATGTGTTTAAGCTCATAAAGGGGAATGCTGCTCTGTATGCTCTACATAGACATGGGGCTTCATTCACGTGCGTTTCGTAAGATTGTATTAAATTTGATCTGAACTCAAATTTAAAACAAATAAAATCCATTTGCCGAACGCCGTGACGTCATCATTCGTTTAACGTGCAATGGTGGGAGCTTCCAATAAAAGAGATTTTTCTAAGATTTTCTAAGACAATCTTAAGACTGAGATTGTCATAACATCGCTTCCTGAATGAGGCCCCTGATTCTCGACAGCGTTGTAGGAAGATATTTGCATATCTTGTCTAAACTATTCATGACCAAATGTTTTAAAAATGGCTGCAAAAATCAACAAGAATCAGCTGGATTCTAGACCGCTAACAGAAGCCTACCTACCTACCATATGCAGCCTTGAACATTGCTATCGCATGACAATCCTCTGTTTTGATGCGTTGTGCACCAGCAGCTGTATTACTGACTCCGGGCTGGTTTCTCCAACACAGATTTAATGGTTGTTCAAGATTTAACCCACCTTTTTGCATAGGCTAAATCTTGAACCACCATTGAACGCGTGTTGAAGAAACCAGCCCTCAGTCTTTCTAGATCATATTCCAGGGTCCCACCCATCTCTAGAAAATCTGGAAATGTCTGGGAATTTGCAGATTCTGAAAAAATAATGAAACTTTCAGGGAATTTTATGATTGGTCAGAAATTTTGAAGATCTATGCCGTTATTTAATGAAAGTGCTTAATTTGTGCTGAAGTTCTTTTTTTGAACGTACTGTCCTGTACAAAGGACAGGTCCTTTGTCTCACTAACAAACACGACGAAACCATGATTGTGATAACAATCTCAATCGAAAAAAAAAATTATATTTCTGTAATTTTTTTATTAAGCCTTCTGGTTATTCCAGTGGGTCGTATCTACACAGCAATGCATTGTACATGTATGCAGTTTACAAATGTTGAGGCTGCGAGTAAATAATTGACTCCAATTCTTTATTCAAACCTGGAAAAGTTCGGAAAAAATCTGGGAATTTTAAGGCGCTGAATGAATTGGAACCCTGTACTAGTCCAAATTCTTTGTTCTGTACTCTGTTAACACAGGCAAGGTTATCATCACCTGTTTGCCGCCGATCTCCACTGAAGGTCTCACTTTGACGGACGTCACCAGTCTGTCGGAGCGCGCTCGCGACGCAATGAAGGTCGTGTTTGAGCGTACGTCCGACGAGATGCATGAGCTAGTCAAACTGCAGCAGACTCCGCAGCCTAGCTAAACTGCGCATCATCGCTGAGGACCTTCGAAAAACGTGATCGCGTTTTTATGAAGAAAATGGAGTTTTTTCAGTTTTTCTTATATTTTGCAGTTTTTCAATTTTTGGCCTAAAATCGTATATTTTCCCACTTATCGCACATTCATGCCTACAATCGAGTTGAAGTCTTATAGTAAAACTGTTTGAAGCAACCGTGTGAGCAAGTAGTAGTTTGACTTTTGATTGGAAGCAATTTTGAATTTTTCAATTATTGGCACTAATTGTCTTCTTTGGATAAAACCACTTATTACAATTTTGACTGGATTTGTCACCATTTGTTTAAAAAAATATTTTCAGATAGAAATCTAAGCTATATTGTATTGACATAAATAAGCTATTTTAAGAGTCTAATGGAAAATGAATAAAACTTGAATTTCTTTGCTAATGAATGGTGCTGCAAAGTGTCAGCATTTTCTCAAGAGATTTGCTGCATGTTTTGTGCGTTAAAATCACATGTTTTCAAGTCTGCAGTAGATTTTTAAAGAATGTTATCGTGTTTTTCCAAGGTCTCTCTAGTCATTAAGTAATTTGGAATTTAGCCATTGGTCTCTTGTATACTGCACATGGTATTCCTTTATGATGAATTTGTCGTGAGATCAGTATGACTGCTTATCTTCTTGATCTTTTGCAATTATGCAGGTAGAGGTTTAATATTTCTTGTATTGTGGATTCTATGAGCATTCAAGAGGCCTAGCATTGGTGTTGCATATGGAATTTCAGTAAATTTATTTTAAAATTCTTAAGCCTATTTGTGTAACTAGTATTATTATGTTGTTATTATATTCGATATCTGTTTATGTCCTCTTAGATTTGAGTAATATTTACAATACTTCAATAATGTACACATAGTAATGTTATAGACATACACTGTATAGTTGACATGTAGGCCCTATGATGTCGTATAGCATACACTATACGAGGGTAGATCCAAAAGTCCGTGTCCTGAGGTACTTGTTAATATAACCCGGTCTTGATTCTTTGTGTATATGTT
>JAQIWG010003416.1:0-17936 GCA_034695025.1 Chamaedrilus cognettii
GACATAATAAATCAATATCAAGCAATATTGTAACTACTCAGTTCATAAATGAGTTAAATCAACACGTTCTTTAGCGCATCCTCCATCAATATCGCTACGATTATATGGACTTTATTCAAGGCTATTATGGTGCACTTTGGTTCAAAATGCCACAAGAGTGTGAAGTAGGACTACAAGAGTTAGATATCAATTTTATACCGACCATGCTACTGCCAACTAGAGTAACAAACCATTCGGCTATTTTAATTGATCGCATTAATTATTATGAGGCAAGCTGCATAATTGTGAATATGGTATCAAAAGCGGCAACATATTGGCAGACGTTACTGACCATTTATCAAATTTTCTTATAGTTACACAGAAATCAATGAAGAAGATCTGCAAAACCAATGAAAAAAGATCTGCAAAACCGTCCTATGCTCAGATTATTTTCGAAGAAAAACTAATTGAACTTCTGTAGAGCACTGAATACAGTAAATTGGAATGATTTAGTGTATTTGGTCGATGACCCTGATGCCGCTTTTGGTAATTTCCATGCTATTATAGATAAAGGTTTTAAAGACTGCTTTCCTTTGGTAAGACTCCCTATACGCAGAGTAAAAGATATAAAGTGGATGACGTCTGTTCTAAAAAATAGCAGTCGTCACAAAAATCTTCTTTTTAAAATATCTTTGAACACACGCAAAAAGGCTGATGAAACTAAATATAAAACGTTTAAAGCGGTTTTCAAAAAAACTTCAATGCAAGCCCAAATTTTATATTACAATAAAAATTTTTAAGTCAATGTGGAGACCTTAAAAAAATGTGGAAACATATTAATACTATTTGTAGCTTCAAACAGCCTAAAACTAAAATCAATATTAGTAAGCTGGCAATTATCCAGAAAGATATTTCAGATCCTGCCAAAACTAGTAGAATGAAGAATTGAATTTTTATTTCACAAACATAGGTAGTAACTTGTCTCAAAGACTTTCGAATTCACAAACATTTTACATTAGTTTTTTGCTAAATTCTGTGCGAGATAGCATGGTCATGACGCATTTAACTACGGAGCAAGTCCGATTCCAAATTTCCCAATTGGCATCAAAAAAAGCAGCTGCACCTGACAGCTTTGGTTCATCATTAATCAAGGAATTTTGCTAATTTTTTTGCAAAACCGTTGACTCATATATTTAATCGATCCATAGCAACAGGTACAGTTCCAAGCACAATGAAAATTGCAAAAATAGTTCCTATTTTTAAGAAGGGTGATCGCTACACGCCAGCTAACTAGAGACCTATTTCACTACTTAGCATATTTGAAAAAAAAATAAAAATAATTATCTGTCAAAAAACAATTTAATTCCTCGAACATAATAAGGTCATTTATGATTATCAATTTGCATTTCGCAAACATAACTCTACCACACTTGGTTTTTTAGAGGCGACTGATCAAATTTATAAACTCCTTGACGAAGGAAATTATGTGACGGGAGTGTTTTTTGATCTCCAAAGGCATTTCGATACTGTTGATCACTGAATTTTGCTTAAAGAATTTCACCATTACGGAATTCGAGGTATTGTACTCAAAAGCTACCTAAGTGGCAGATCACAATACACTACACTACGCGGTCACAGATCTAAGGCTCTGACTGTTAATTGTGGTGTTCCACTCGGAAGCGTTCTAGGCCCTCTTTTATTTATTGTCTATGTTAACAATATTTCCAATTCAGTTTCTGGTGCTAAAGTTAAGCTCTTTGCCAATGACACTAATATGTTTGCACATGATAAAAACCTGCCTGTATGATCTAGAAATTGCAATCAGTATCTATCCAAAATGGACTCTTGGTTTTTGGCAAACAGATTAAGTTTGAACATTGAGGAAACATGTTATATGCTTTTTCGACCTAGAGTCAGAATGAAAGCTACAAATGGTGACCTATTTATAAACGGTCCGAAGATCAATCAGGTAACTTCAAGTAAATACCTAGGGATTATCCTAGATGATAATTTAAGATGGACTGAACGTATTGATTACGTTTACAAGAAAATCGTTCGCTTCATTGGTATATTTTACAAATTGAGGTATAGAATGCCTCATTCATGTCTTAAAAATCTACACTTTGCGCTTGTTCACCCACACATACTGTATGGAATTGAGCTCTACGCAAACACTTATAAAACATATTTAGAAAAGCTTAGTATTTCAAACAATAATTTGCTAAAGATTATGGAAAAAGCACTGATTTATACACCAGTAGTATCATAGCATTCAATACCTTGCCCATTGACCAGCTGTTTAAAAGACAGTTGCTATTGTTAGTATGCAAATTTATGCATTTCAAGAATCTGATTCCACCTGCTTATGAGAATTATTACTTTGAACCTGCAAGTGCATAATCATGATGTTTGCGTGGTGATCTATATTTATATCGATTTAGTACCAATTTTGGCGAAAGACGTTTAAATTATCAAGCTTCTGACATGTGGAACTCAATGCCCATGAACTTAATTGTAAATCTTCTGATATCCTATTTCAGCGATTAGAATACAAATATCTAATATCACTGGCAATATGAATATTATTATTCTCAATATAACTGTTGGCTAATATATAGTAAATGTCACGTAATGTATACCAGTTCGCATAGGCCTACACGTGTATTGCGTAACCTTCTGATATTTTGTTACAGGTGACCAGCATATAGATAGGCTAGCTTAGCCTCTCTGGAAACCTGCCAGGATTTTTGTGCCAGCAATTATTTTTATTTGTAATTGTAACAGTTCTATTATAATTTGACTACTGCTATTGCTGGTATGCCACGTCCCTGGCGAATAAATTTTGACTTGACTTGACTTGAAGAATGTGGAGGGGGATTTGTAGTATAAGGACCATGTGCAGTAACAAAAAATTATAATTACAGTCATGTTCTGTGAAGGAGAGCTGCACAGAACCAGGGGGGGCAAAAGTCAATTTTGACCCATTGAGCAAGAAAAACTCAGCTGGAACTGGAAGAATTACTCAGCTCCTCCTTCTCTAGCCTTTTACGACTCGCCGTGGGAACTCTGGGCTACAAACCACTTCCTTGCTCCCCAGCTTGCAGCGGGTACAAGAGAGTGCGAGGAAGGACTACAAAAGTGTGAGAAAGAACTGACGGCAGTTCGTCTCGTCGCTGTTGTCCCCACAATCCACCGATCCGTCGCACACGATCGACGCATTGACGCAGTCACCGGAGCTGCACCGGAAGTAGCCCTTCGGACAATCTGCACACCGCACACTGGCGATATATTACATCAGGTCCATCTCCTGACACTCGCCTTGCTCCTCACACTCTTCAAGTCCAAGATGGATTGTTTGTGAAGTTACACTCTTGAAACTGCAGCTTTTCAGATTTTTGCCTATTCGCCCAAAATCGTTGTATTGCACAGTGCCATAGAACTGTTCCAGACTTGTTTTCATTGTTGGCGTGATGTTTTGTTTTTTGTAGTTTAAGGACGGTGTGTAGCAAAAAGACTATATACAGCCCGGTTCTGTGCAAGAGAGCCGGCACTGATATGGCTCCCCCTTCTTTAGTCGCCTTTTGACGACATTGACAACTTGCCCGAGGAGCGCTGGGCTGCAAGCCAATTCTTTGTTCCCCGACTTGCAGAGGGTTTGTTGGTGTGCGTTTGTCTAAATTGGCGTAAATGCACAACAGCGTGCTTGTTAATATTATCCTTATAATTGCGTCTATATAATGAGTTTTTTCTCTGAAGTGTCCAGATAAATTCCTTTAATTGTAATTTTCAGCCTGAAATCCTACTTAACTAGTGACTAGGTATCATTTTATGAGCATGTAGTGATAACATAGCATTATCACATTCGTCATCTGTAAAACCTTGATCAATAACGATTTTTATAAAATTATTAATGCGCAGGCCAAATAGCTATAGCGCTATAACAAGTCCAGGACAAATATAGGATGTTTTCAAATAAAAAAGACTCAGCCAAGAAAATGACAGCTAATATGAACCATGCAGCAGTGTCGAGAGTATGACCTCATAAACAATTCTACCTTAAGCTCAGATTAAACAGTTTGAGTGAGGGAGCAACGTGGGTGTCCGGAAACAGATCATTCCACTCAGATGGTTCAGCTAAATCTTCGTTCGCCATAATCACGCCGAACACATGGGCATAGGGGAGTCAAATAATGCGTCGGGTCGGGAAAACTGAGTCAATTTAAATTTCACAACTTGTTAACGATGGCATAGATACAATCTTTTTAATCTGGATTCTGTAGCATACTTGCCTTATATAAAAAAAGTGTCGCTTAGCAGAATATATTCTTTAACACTGCCATTATCTGATATTACTTAATCGCAGTGTCAGCGATCAGAGACTTATATGGCCGAGGACTATTGGACTGTATCCATTTTAAGAGGAGGTGGGAGAGCATGGTATAGACTTGCATGTACGTCATCTCTTCAGCAGGGCAATTTTCCACAAATAAAATCTTCCAGATCATTGTGAATCTCAGCGCTATGCTTAACTTGTTGCAACTTAAGATTGGCTACAAATACTGCACCAAGATGAGAGACATTTGATTACGCAGGGGATCATTATGAATTTTTTGTTTCATTCACATGAAACGAAGTAATTCGGTGGAGAGGCCTACGTTTTGGAGCTCGGATTACTGGTTCGACAGTGCGTCGGTTCGACTCCCGGCTGCGGCAAAGATTTAGAGTCACTTTGTGTACCCTTTGTAACTTTTTGTTTAAATTCGTCAGCTCTGAAAATAATCATCCATTAGGGTGGAGTGCAATAGTAAATTTGAAGTCAAAAAGTTGAAGTAAAAAGCATGACACCAGTAGCATTTATCTTCAACTAGCACAAATGAACTTTATCCAGACCCTCTCTGATGCAAAAATTGTTTTCTATTTCTGAAATTTCCTTTTCTGCCTGTACTATGCCAAGAACAAGATTTTTCTGCATTGATCTGGTAAGCCATCATTTTTGATAAACATCCAGTTGTTTTTACACGTATCCATGCTATGCACGGCTGGTCTGATATGCTCACAGGTACAGTTGGTTTCGTCTGAATTGTCGCCGATGCCGCAGTCGTTCTTGCCATCGCAGACAAACTGCTTCGAAATGCACCTGAGGTTTGCGCACGGAAAGAAGTCTTGGTCGTCACAAAATACGGCTGGAAAATAAAAAATGTGAATATAGAAATGTAAGTCCATGGAAACACAAATAGAAAGATCGTAGAATAACGAATATACTGTACTATATAGTATTTAGAAAGGAAGCGTGAAGTAAGCCAGATCGTAAGTAAGTCCAGATCATGCACCTTTTCGCTATTCCTCAAGTCCCATTTATAAACATTTTAATTTACTAAAAATCTCTGATATTTATTTGCTTCAAATTTCTAAATTTATGTTTAAATGTAAAAATTGTTTGCTACCGTCATTGTGCACGCAATATTGTAAAGTGTATAGTTCATCATATAACTTACGCAGTGTGAACTACTTTGTGGTACAGCCTTTTGGGCAAAAATTAGGGAGCAATCTCTAAGTGCTTCGGGCCGCAGGGTGTGGGGTTCATTACCGGTCAATCTTCAGGACTCTAAGAGTTTGTTTATTTTTAAAAGAAATGCTTTCAAGTACTTCTTGTCATTTTACTAGAAGGAATATGTTTAAAAATTGTAACTACATTCAGCCAGATTATTCTGTGTTTCGTGGTGTATATCTGTATATCTGTCTTTTCATCTTTATTCTCTTTCTCACGTGGTATATTGTGTATTTTTTTGTTTATATTTTATGAGGCAATTAATAAATTGTCATTAATTTGCTGCAAGGGGGGATAGGCATGGGCATATTGCTTTTACGGAGATACATGTATTCTCTTTATGCTTAACCAGGTGACTTGACACTCTGGTCATTTATTTCTTGCATGTGTTTATGTACTGAAGTTGCAAATGTGAATAAAAAAAAGCTAGTAAATATACGGATGCAGCCTAACAGCAGAAGATACAGAAGATACTTGTCGATACTTCCCCCATAACTTATATTATATACCGACATATACAAAGACATATACTCGTTTAGACCTACATAATATAGAGTGAGAAAAGAATATTCGATCAACTACATGTAAATGCATGAAGTCATTATTATCTTTCTCTGTATATGTCTGTATGTGTGTGATCTAAGTGTGATATGAGTGTGATCAGAGTGAGATAAGAGAGTGATCTGGGTGCATGTGATTAGAGTGTGATCATAGTGTGATCAAATTGAGATCTGAGCAAGATTAAAGTGTGATCAGAGTGTGATCTGAGCGTTCTCATTGCGGCAAGACTGTAATCATAGTGTTAAAAAGTGTGATATGATTGAAGCCATAGTATGGTTTCAATCATGAGTATGATCACAGTGTGATCGGAGTTTGATCATAGTGTGATTAGAGTGTGATCTGAGTGTAATCATAGATTGATCAGAGTGTGATCAGAGTGTGATTAGAGTGTGATGATCTGGTTGATGAGACTCACGACATCCGTGCTGGTCCTCGTCACTTGCGTCGGAGCACTGGCGCAGTCCGTCGCAGACCTGAGTGAGAGGGATGCACTTGTTGTCCGTCACACACGCAAACATGCTCACCGGGCACTCGTACACTGCACATATAGACACTTAGACAGGGCACGAAGCATCGAGCCCTGTCTGATCCCCTCCACTTAAATTCTTGAACCCCCTACCTCAAGAAAATACTACCCCCTTTAGCACTAATTACTTTTGACTCTCTCACTTCTGCAAAAAAATTATTTTGGAGGATCCAATTCTTATTGGTGACCAGTAAAAGAGCACACCATCACTAAACCTCGAACATGGATCAAAACCCTAACCCTATAATGCCATCGCCTGAGATTGACCCTCCATCTTGGAAGCTCATCCCTCAATTGACAAATCGACACCCCCAACCCCCCACTAAGTAGGCCGACTCGTTCACTTCAAATTTTCTGCTTTGAACACTGCACATGGACCAACACCAGCATAGTAGTGGGTGTTGGTAGATAGTACCAGTCGCAGTAGCACTCGCACACAGCACACACAACCCTGCGCAGCAATAGTAATGGATGGAGTAATAGTACTCACGACAGTCGGCCTCGTCCGACCCGTCCTTGCAGTCGTGCAGTCGGTCGCAGCGGTAGCGCGCGTCGATGCACGTTGCGTCACTGACGCACTGGAACTGCGCGGCGAGGCACTGCGTCTCGCACGGCTCGCCCGCGCACGACAGCGTCCCGTTACCACACGTGCTGCAGCAGCATTACAAACTGTACGGACTGTACGGTATACCAGCAGCGTGGCGTTCTGGTCGAGTGGTCTAAGTCGCTGATCTCGGATTAGTAGTGCATAATTGTTGGTTCGTATCCCGGCGTTGCAAAGATTCTGAGTCACTTTGTGCACCCTTGGCAAAGATGGCTTAAATTCGCCAGCCACAAGTGTTCCTACGATGCCTAATAGTCTGCGGTGAAACCACTACTAGCTACCATCTGCTGGTGCAATGCGGCATAACGTCTTCCCCTCAGAGGGCCACTAAAAAAAACTAAAAACAAAAAAACCACTAGCAGCAATTGTACAGCAGCAGCAGAACGGTTTGCCATCAGCAGCAACGGTTATTCGACAAGGCTTGACCTGATGCTATTTTGCCGAAGCATTTCCCATGCTATTGCCAGCGTCGAGGAGTTTAATTTAAATTTTTTTACGCGTCACAGGGTCATGTACCCAAAAAAGGAAATATAGGAGATAATAGGACAATTGAACTAACGATACAGCAGCAAGCGCAGCAGCGGCACATCAGCAGCATCAGCAGTACATCAGCAGCATCAGCAGTAGGCTTACACCAACACCAGCACCATTAGCAGAGAGTATAATGAGCAGGAAGCTCATTTGAGGCAAGTTTAGAAAAATGGATGCAAGAGACCTCAAGTATACCTTAGAAAAAATAGTTGATATCAAATAACTTAATAACAAGCATCTTAAATATATCCATATCGTAAACTACTATAGTTAGACAATAAGATCTTCACTTCTGTATACATTATTACTTGGTCTTATCGGAAAATCTAGAACGAGTCAAAAGAAGGTCATACCAAGTCTGGCAGTTGATGGTGGTGGAGGCGCCTGGTGACAGCTGCTTGTCCTCGTGGTAACAAGGACACTCAGAGATAGTGACACAGCTCCCGTCGGCTGTCAACAACACAAAGATTTAGTAGAACAGCATGTATCCACAATACATATATACATGTAGCTTGCAGGCATTATATCAACAAGATATATGCTCAGCAATGCTGCTTGACGGGGTGCGGGAGCCAAATGTGACGAATTTCAAAAATCAATGACGCTTTCATTTTTTAATGGCTTCAAATAATTTGAACGTTATTCGATAGAGGAAAGATGAGAGTTTTTTAACATATACAATAGAAAAAGAAACGAGTGGTATCCACCACACATGTTTCATGTGCGCGCCGCCGCGTTCCATGCATTCTCTGTTTTGCACGGTCAAATTGGTAATTACATTGGATTGTCTGGTTCGCTGACGAAGCACATTTTCATTAGATGGAGTAGTTAATTGATTATACTAGGGTTATTTGGTTACGGAGAACCTGAAGAAGTCGCTCAATGATAATATTTTCACCCAAGTGTGCGACACGTTGCCAATGAGCCTCATCACTTAGGCAGATTCCATTGGCGTATGGCGTTAATCATATCGCCGAGATAAAAAAATCTCTACTCCTTCAAATGTGTTCTCCCCTACCTTCAGTTGAGAAGGAATCGTATATAGAGATGAAGCGTCTCGTTATCTCTGTAGAGGATCGACTAGGCTGGAAGGTCGCGATACCAAAGACTTACTATCTGACAGAATGCAGAAGAAGAAGAAGTAAGAGCAGTGGCACTCACGTCCCTCAAGCGTGCCCAGTTCCTCCAGGCAGAAGTCAGAGTTAGAATTAGCATCAGGTTTGGGTTAGGATTATCTGTAGGCGCAGTGCACTTACGTCCCTCAAGCGTGCCCGACGGACAGAAGCAGCCCTCGAGACAGAGGTCCTCCCCACACTGCTCCTCGACACGCGTGCCCAGGTTGCGACACGAGTGCTTGCACGGCGACGCGCAGTTGTCATACTCACGACCGTTCTCACACATCACAGCTGTACACAAACCATACCAGTCACACATCACAGCTGTATGCATATCACACCAGTCACACATCACAGCTGTGCACACCACAGCACACCACACCAGTCGCACATCACGGCAGAATGCACACCACACCAGTCACATATCACGGCTGTACGCCCACCGCACCAGTCACACATCACAGCTGTACGCACACCGCATCAGTCACACATCATGGCTGTATGCACACCACACCAGTCACACATCACAGCTGTACACACACCACACCAGTCACACATCACAGCTGTGCACACACCACACCAGTCGCACATCATGGCAGAATGCACACCACACCAGTCACATAACACGGCTGTACGCACATCGCACCAGTCACACATCATGGCTGTACGCACACCACACCAGTCACACATCACAGCTGTACACACACCACACCAGTCACACATCACTGCTGTACGCACACCACGCCAATCACATCAAACAATAAATTCATATCATGCATCAGAGTCACATCAACGTGACGTCACATCACGTCACTGTCAGTGACAAAACACATCGCAGACATATGAAGATCAAAGAGCTATCAAGTGCACTGAGCATCACTATGAAATTCACACCAGTGTGCCAATCGGCACAAATCTAAATATCTGAATACCAAAAGCCTGAGTTACACCACATAGCTATATTGACACATTTTCAAGCACCTCAAACAATAGCCTTCATAACCTTGTACGTTAGGTCGGCTTCCTGCAAATTGAGAGTGACAGGGCCCCCACAGCTCTAGACCGATGTCATCATCTCCTTAACTGATTAAGTTTAGGCTTAATTGAAGTTTTCTTCCCCTGAAGGCCTCTTAGTTCCCGATACTTCTTGTTGGGTCAGGGCACGTGAGGCGTGTGTGTCCTTGGCTGGCAATGGCTGCAGACGTCCAACCTTTGCTGGCACAGAAATTGGACAAGAAGAATGGAAGTAATGATGATGATGAATATGACTAATAAATAAATATTAATACTACATACGACAGAAGTGCTGAGATCTCCACTTGGGGTAGACGCCGTTGCGGTTGCACTCGAGAGCGAAGGCAGCCACGGCCGTGCAGAGGCACTCGCAGTCCCCTCCCTTATCACAGCTGGAACACAAGAGATCGATTAACACTCTAATGCAGCACTATTTCAATAGGCGGCCCGCGGCCCAAATCCGGCCCGCGATGGGCTCTAAAGCAGCCCCGGAAGGTGGTATAAAAAATAATTAAATGTCGAATTATGTTTCTGATACATTACACCACACAGGTAGTTCAATTAAGACCCGCAGGAATATATTTGCGTAAATAATGACAAAACGCTAATGTAATAAAATTATATCCCATTTAGGACACTAAATGAGATATTATCTTATTACATTAGCAACATTATTTTAAAGCGAATATTCAATATTGCTAGTTTTTCAATATCAGCGAAGCTTCAAAACAGTTATCATGTAATAAACTATATTTAGGTTTAAGAAAGGTTCTGCCCTTGAGGCCGTTTTCCCATTTTTTGTGGCCCACTTAACAAATGATTTGATTAGCCTTGCTGTAATGTGTCATAGCAGTCAATAAGTGAATTAACAAGCCTGAAAGCCGGGGAACAAGACCCCTTGGCTTGCAACCCAGAGATCCCCGGGCGAGTCATAAAAGATGATGAAACACGAGGAAGGGATCCTGTGCATGGCCCTCTGAACAGAACCGGACTGCAATAGTCTTCGTTACTACACACGTTCCTTAAACTCTCAAAACCAACCCAAACTAAAGCAAATGAACTAAGAGAAGTCCGTAAATGAAAGATTCTAAGTCATCAATGAATAAGTCAACAAGTTAAACAGAACGAAACAGAAACAGAACAGGCAGTCAGCAAAAAAGGGCAGAGTCAAAGAAGCAAAATCAGGTCTAATCAAATAGTAGATGTAAGCAAGTTCAATTAAGACAGCAAGTCTAAGGGGTGCAAACAGTAGATCACGAACACAGAGTACTACAGACCCGCACGCGTCGTAGAGACAGCTGGCGTAGAACTCGGGATAGGTTGTAACTTTCTTGCGACACTCCTCAAACACGCTCCCCTCCCTGATGACTCGACACGAGGCACGCGCCCAGTCAGCTCGCTTGTCATTGGTCTGTCATTAGTCATGTGACTCAAGAGTCAGCCAATCATTTGCTTTGTCAAAAGGCTCACAATCAGCTCATTATACAATCATTTCACTCATCAGTCACGTTAGTGATCATTAGATCACAGCACCGATTATTCAATTACTTACCTATCAATCACTTCAAATCCAATTACATGCACAAAATGTCTTAGTTGGACGCATCAAAGATGCAGTGGCATAAAAAGTAAATTAGTCAATTTTAAGACAGCGTTTGTGTGCAAAGCAAAGAAGTGAAAGTGGGGGAGAGCACATTTGAAAGAGTAGGAAAATTTTGCTACCTAGGTGATATGATTAGCGCCAATGGAGGTGCAGAACCTGCCTCGGTGATGCGGACAAGATGCGCATGGGGGAAGTTCCGAGAGCTCTCACCAATTCTAACTGGAAAGTATATATCGCTGAAGCTGAAAGGACAAGATGCGCATGGGGGAAGTTCCGAGAGCTCTCACCAATTCTAACTAGAAAGTATATATCGCTGAAGCTGAAAGGAAGGGTATATGAAGCGTGTGTAAGAAGCGCTATGATATATGGTAGTGAGACATGGGCAATGAAGGCCGATCAAGAGACTCGATTCGAGCGAACAGAGATGAGAATGGTGAGATGGATGAGCGGGGTGTCATTGCAAGAGAGGAAGTATAGCGCTGATTTGAGAGCTGGAATGGGGTTGGAGGCAGTGTGGGAGATGGTCAGAAGACACCGACTGAGATGGCTGAAGCATCTTTTGAGAAAGGAACCGGATGACTGGGTGTGGAAATGTATGGATTATGAGGTAGCTGGGAAAAGACATGTAGGGAGACCGGAAACGATGTGGCAAAGCCTGACAGAGAAGGCTATGAAAGCTAGAAAATTACGACGTGAGGATGCGACGGATAAGATAAATTGGTGGGCGGGTGTGCACGGCTGCAAATGGCCTATCCCCCGCGGAGTAATTTGGGAATGTGGCCACAAAACGTGAGTGTGTGTGTGTGTGTGTTTTCTATCAATCACTTCAACAATAATTTAAGGAAGAAGTGAAAGTAGGGGCAAATACATTGGGAAGAGCAGAAATTTTTTTATTATCTTGTGAATAAGACATTGATTGCTACCGATGGAGAAGTAGAATCTGTCTCGGTGATGAGGACGAGATGCACGTGGGGAAAGTTTTGAGAACATTCCCCAAATCTAAGTATATATATAGCGAGGCGCTGTGGTATAGTGGCTAAGGCGTTGGACTTCAGGAGTCCAGAGGACCTCGGTTCGAGTCACCGACCCGCAACCATGAAACCATGCGTTACAGACCCTTCAGCAAGGCTGTTAAACACACAAGTGTCGCTAGCTGATAATCATCGTCTAGGGTAATTTATTATTCTGGTTGGCGACAGGAAGGGCATCCGGCCATAAAAACCCAGCTCCAATATAAACGTCTAACCTGTGTAAACATGGACACGGCGTTACAGGCTTGCCTGTAGCGCATATGAATGGACGTCAAAACGATGATTATTATTATTATTTATTATTATATACCTGAAGCTTAAAGGAAGGATATACAAAGCGTGTGTAAGAAGCGCAATGCCATGTAGCGGTAAGACACGGGTAATGAAGTCCCATCAAGAGGCCGATTTGAGCAAACAGCGATTAGAATGGTGAGATGGATGAGTGGAGTCATTATCATTCAATGAGAGGACATGTAGTGCGGATCTGTTAGCTAGAATGGGGTTGGTGTCAGTGGCGGAGGTGACAAAAAGAAACCGACTGAGATGGCTGGGGCATGTTTTGAGAGAGAAACAGAATGATTGAGCGTGAAAATGTATTGATTATGAGGCAGATGGAATGAGGCGCAGAGGGAGAACGGAAACGACGCGAAAAGACTGACAGAGGAGGATATGAAAGCAAAGTGATTAGGACGCGAGGACGCGATGGATAGAATAAAGTGAAGGGCGGGTGTCCATGGCTGCAAATCGTCTATCCATGTATAAGTGGGGAATGCGACCATAAAATGTGTGTGTGTGTCTATTCACCGATAATTCAATTACTTCACAGATCATTCATTCATTATTCAATCACTTGGTTGACATTCATTTCACACATCAGTCGCAGTCTCAGTTGCCTGATTCATGTGTCAAACTTCTAATTTACAGCAATTACTTAATCTATAAAGTTAGACAAAAAAGAACAAAAAACTTTAAAGTTTGGCACAACATTAAAAACTGAAAATTAGCTTTAAATGGTCAAAAAATTGAGTGGAAATCGGAGATTAAATATCTAGGGGTGCTTATCGTTTCAAGCAAAAAATTTAAGTGCAGCTTGTAGCGAAATCGGCAAAAATTCTTTCAAGCTAAAAATGGCATATTTATCTCAATTGGGACGTGGGCGCCTCTAAATTCGACTTTGTCGCTTATTGACATTTTCTGCATGCCAGTACTTTTGTATGGTTTGGAGGCACTCAATATTTCAAGATCCGACATAAACTCCATAAATTTTATTTACTCAACTGTTATTTTCAAATTATTTGATGTCAAGGAAAATAATAATATTTAATTATGTCAATTTTATTCTGGCTGTCTGCATTCTAGTTTGAGATTTGAAATTAGAAAACTGAATTTTTTCAGAGACATGCAACATCTGAAGGACTCATTGCCTTTAAGATTGTTTTCCTCAGTTGGTGATGATGACTATGAAAATCTTATCAAAAAGTATGACATCGTGAAACATGATAGTGGATCGACAGTTAAGTACAAAGTGTTTAAATGGCTAGAATGCGAGTTAGGACTAAATTCGTGACATTATCGTTTGATGTAATTTCATATCGGTAGGCTAAGGCTTGTTGCAATGTGTTTCTTTAAATTGTGACAATTCAAAATTTTCTTATAGTCTAATCTATTTACTTATACTTTTTGGTTCAGAATTGATTTTTTTTTTTTTTGGTTTGATGTGATGATATGCTGTCATTGATTTGGCGACTAAAATACATATATAAAATAAGTCACTGTTTGACTTATTTTCTGTAACAACGCATTCTTATTTCCAGTAATGATGTTGAGTCCTCTAACCTGTTCTAGAGAATTTCTAAAACTGCATCATCATCTACATTGAGTGAGGAAAAGGTAGAAACCAGATCTCATTGACAGAGTTACTGACTGATTGACACTGTATTAGTCTTGCCTGGTAACTGGTAAACGTGATCTTATATACTGTAGTAAGGACTACAGTTTTATCTAGCATGAACTGCAGCACATTCATCGATGGTTTGCAACCTCCCCTTGCCTGAATTATATTATTGTAGTCTTCGGGCCTCAACGGATTCATACCGATCTGAGTACTACACGACATGTACAATCATACCATGTGATTCATGTTTCTGCATTCTTAAATACCCGTATCATTTCATGGTCCTGCTCTCCACCTGATAAGGATTACATTCATAGCTGGCAATGGCAAATAGTACGGCCTGGTAAGGACCATTATCTGGCAAGCAGTACACTGCCAAACTACCCGGCAATGACCATAATCCAGTCAAGCATCATAGTGTTACTTCGCCTTGGACATAGACATTACCTGGCAAGGATTCAGTTCTACTTGACATGCTGCGTACTGCACCCCACCTGGCAGGGACTGTAGTCCTCTGGTACAGTTGGGTTCGGACAGCTCGGCAGCACTTTCCACAGCTGAGCGTACTCGCTAGGCGTCGCAGCGATCTGACCCGCCGACAGATCTTTGAGGTCGTTGGAGCTGTCGCCGTCAAAGTCGCCACACAGACCCTCCGTCTGACCCATGTACTCGGCAGACACCATCGCGTACACTCGCGTTGCTGCGTCGTGAGCAAACACGAGTCCATGTGGTCCAAAAATGGAGCAGTAGCCTACTTGACCAAGCATGATTCACCGAGGCCTTCAAACCGTTAACTACCAAGCGTACACAATAGCACAATATCGGAATTTACACTAGAATTATTAATATTTTAAAATATTACTGTTCTAATAAATTTCAAAATCGATTGAAGTTATCTTTTAACAAATATTTTTATATCATATGAGACCATAGGGCCTAAAAAATGTGTTAAGTCAACGACATTTATTTGAGTTATTCACAATATATAACAATGATCCACTAATTAAGAATATCATGCACCAAATTTCTAAAGAAAATTTAGAGGCTATCTTACTGATTGTTTCCATAATGTGACAAAAACTATAAATTTGATTTAAGGATATGTCCCGGATATGACATTATACTGTGTCCGGCAATCCTGCCCCTTCTATCATTATCGGGCAGGATCGGCATCAGGAAGGGCATTCACTCTGCAAAAACTGATTATGCCCATGGGTGCAAATGGCCTACCCCTGCTTGGTGGGGAATGCAGCCACAAATGCAGACAGAGAAAGATTTGAGTTAACAAGTCAATCTTAAGCTTTTGTAAACAATCGTGTAGATGACGCGTTGAATGTGACCACCATAGCATAGTATATGCCGTGCGCACATAAGCCTTAAATAGGCGCACGGCAGGCCAGGGGGGTGGCTGACCTCCGTCCCAGAGCATGGTGAGGCCGAGGTCAAAGGACACGGCGGTGAAGATGCCGGTGCCCTCGATCTTGCCTCCCTCAAAGAAGTACTCGTCATTGAAGCCGACCGTGACGTTGTTGATGAGTGGTTCTCGCCCTTGAACGAGGCTCACCTGCACACACACACGCACCCACACGTGAATGTACAGTACACAATGTGACATGAATGTGACCTACCATAGCATACTACCTGCCACTCCAATAGGTCCTTGGTGCACCCACCAAGTCTGGCTGTATATGACCACCTATGTCCCACTGCCTGTATATGACCTACCATGTCCCACTGCCTTCCTGTATGACCTACCATGTCCCACTGCCTTCCTGTATAACCCGCCATGTACACACTTGTACACACACACACATTTTTATGAGTGGGTCGCACCCAGTATGTGACCCATCATGTCTGATGATCTGCGGTATGAGACCAACCATGCACGACGATCTGCCGGTATGTAACCCACCATGTCCAACGATCTGCCAGTATGTGACCCACCATGTCCCACACTCTGCCTGTAAGTGACCCACCATGTCCCACTGCCTGCCACATGCCCATGCCGCATGCCCGCTGCTTACCTGTATGTCGCCTACGGTGATCTCCACAGCCTTGGTGCAGGTGACGCCCGAGGCCCCGCAGGGCACGTTCTCTGTGGTAACGACGAAGCGCTGGTCGCCCTTGTGGCGCAGCAAAATGTACTCGCAGCTGCCCTGGTAGGAGAAGTACCATCCGTCCAGCGTGACGTAGTGAGGGTCGCCGTACGCCGCGCACACTCCCTTGCAGTCGTTGGAGTGGTAGAGTGCCCAGCGGCGCTGCTCGCACCGGCTGTATGCAGCAACACAGCACCCCACTACCTCACCGAGCACCAGCACCTACTGCACTGGACTGAGTAATAATGATAATCATCATTTTCCCTGCTAGCACAGGGTGGACGTTGGAATAATAATAATAATAAGTGGCTTAGACTTAAGAGTCCGTTTCGGCGTCTAATGCTGACATCGGGGACCTCCATTCGCCGTGGGTAACCTTCAGTGTATCATTGGTGGAAATCCAGGACGAAGGGGTAGTAGAAAGGGTATACGAATACGTTAGAAAACAGCACCTACAGCATCAGACAGTGCAGTTAACAACTCAGTAGCTACGACACCTGACTGAGTATATAGCCTAGCACCTACTTCATCTGAGCAAATAACAACACAACGTACACTGCACCTACCTGAACACCAGCTGCACCTGACTGAGCACCATCACTTACTGCACCTCACTGCGTACACAACCTAGCACCTACTGCACCAGACTGAGCAAATAACAATACAACACCTACTACACCTGAACACTGGCTGCACAGTACTCACTGCACCTGACATTCCCGGTTTTCTTGCACACGGGCTGCTCAGTGATCAGATAGTCCAAACCATAGTATATCTGAAGTTTATCTGAAGTATATCTGAAGTATATCTGTTTATGCCAGTCATGACGTTCATGGTTCACAGTTCATGGAGTTCGTGGAATCTGGCATCATTCCACGTAATGTCAATCTTCGATTTCTCCTACTCAACCTCAAGATCCCCCAGTTGCCGCTGCGAGGCGGCCAGAAGAGTCGCAATCCCCATAGATTCTGTCAATCAATCCAGAGATGTCACTAGAGCTGGTTAGAACTCTGGCCTTTGAGCGACGATATGATCTTCAAATTGACCCGTTTACAGACTATAGCATAGAACCCGCAGTTTCAGATTCAAGCTCAAACTGCCCTACTGCATGATCTGAGATAGCGATCACTTTGACCCGACCTCAGTAGAACATACACACCAGGTCTTCCTCTAATCGGCGTCGCAGCGTTTATGGGCTCTCTCTCTCTCTTCAGTGCTCTGCCAAATGGCAGGTCTTTGGTGTCCAAACCTTCCACCTTATCCAATCATCAGCCCTTCTCTTCATATCCGCTTATGATTCCTTCTCAAGCAGGTCGTCTATCAATCCGATACATGGCCTTCCCGATCCTCTCTTACCCTCCATTCTTCCCTCCATCACCTCTCTCAACAAACCCTCTCCCCTCATTACATGTCCAATCCAGTTTTTCTTTCTTC